>LNAC01000373.1:0-61675 GCA_002007465.1 Ailurus styani | reverse complement strand
CCCACCCCCCCAGTAAGTTCTGGTCTTATACAGAGAAAGACTTAGGGAAATCCTTGCTTTTCAAAGGTCACTGCTTGCTGTCCACAACACTTTGTAATAACTTCACACCTCGTTTAGTGTGGCTTATGCATTGTGTCGGGGGGATAAGAAAATGGGATGTCACATTAGTCTGTTTGCCGGGATACACACAGCATACACAAACATGTTCAATATATATGTTTATAATGAATTTACCTCTGTAAATAAGCTTTAATAAAGAGAGAGAAGAGATGTAACGAAATATGTTAAAACTACATTGGGAGCTGATATAGTGCCCAGGGAAATTTTTCTATAATAGTATAAGTAAAAGCCCTCTATTAGGGTAAATGGCCCAGAGCAGAGAGAAGATAGTGGTTTATCCTCGAGAGCAAATGACAAAGATGGGACCCCATCCTGAAGGAGAGCCCTACAGCAAGGATGGACAGTCTGTGTCTCCTGCTGCTCTTTTTTACTTTAGATGTACCCCCAGTGACAAGGGACCTGAGCTTCCAGGTTCCAGGGTGGAAGCCCCTACCTTCTCCTTTACGTAGAGGCCCAAAGCTATTTGGACCTGTCCTGCTGCTTAATTTTGTTCTTTTTTATCTCTTAACTTGTCTTAGGATAAAGACTTAGGGCTTTTCTTCTGAAAAAAAGTTAAGGAATCTTGAGTAGCTCTTTGAAACCAAGCTCAATAAACCTTGCCCTTGAAACTATAATATCATTTCTAAAGATTGTTTGTTCCAGACGTGCTTGGAAACGTAGGATAACCACTTGGAAATGGTAAACCTTAAGAGAGAATATAATATTTGGCTTTAAAAATATGTCTGGTTTTTCCTAAATGTATTGTGTGAAGTTTATTACGTCAGTAAAGTAAATGAAGCTTGATTTCTGATGAACTTAGTAGCATTAGATTTATTCATAACATCCAATATTTTTTAAAAGTGGTTTAAGATTAATTATATTTGGAGAAAAATTTTGCAGTTCACATCATTGGGAGATAATTATAAACACCCTTCCCTAAGTGTCTATTAAACCAGACTACTGATTTCCAGGGTGCCTTCCATTGTCTGTGTAATAGTGAGAATGTCATCTGTTCTACTTCATTATTATTTTCTTATTTCTTTTGTTTGTTTATTTCATAAAGCCCTTTGGACTGAAAACCCCAATGTAGAATTGTCAAAGTGGAAATGATCTTTAAATAAGTTATTTGTTACTGTTACGATTTTTTCCTCTTATTATAAAATTAGAATCATACCTAAAAATGAAAATCCGTATGAATTTACATTATTTCCTTCTCTTCCAATTCCAACCTATATCTCTATTTTCTCTACACCTTATGTCCTTTTCTCTTAAATTATAGTGTACAGTCTTTTGATTTTTGATGCTTGTCTTTCTTGGGCTTATCTGTCCCATGCTATTTTGTAGGCATTTCTGTTTATTTTACTTTTTTCAACTTGGTTTGGTTCTCAGATTCAGAACTCTTCTGCAAGGGTCCCTTGCTTTCTAGTTTCTTAATGTTAATGGAAATCTACATAATTGCTTTGTATGTTTGATTTTTGGGCCCTCTGCCAATTCTAGCCCTTCCATTCCTTGCCTCTTCACTGCTACAATCAATGTGCTTTTACTCACAACTTAAATACAGATATCAAAATTAATTAATCCACTTGACCATTTGGCTACCCATTTGGTTCTTTTCCCCATTATCTACCCAAAACCACACCAGATTTGACAAACGAGAGGCTCCAACCAAAGAAAACAACCAAAGTACCTCTAAATTTACCTAACATAAAAATCTGAGTAGCCAATAAAAATATTATTTTGTTTTCTAACTGCATGTCTATGTTGATCTCACCAATCTTCAAGTTTTATCTTCTCTTTTATCCAAAGAGTTATCTTCACTTCTTTCTAAGTGAAAGTGATTTTTCTAATCATACTCTTCTCAGACCATTCCCTTTCATGGCTCCATTTGGCTTTTGGAAATGAATCATGTAGACCTCTCATTCTTCTTTAATCCTCTCACATACTATTCCAGTAAACAAATCCCTGCTTAATTTTAATTGAGGCCCTTTTCCTTCATCCTAGGAATGGAATCAGGAGAAAAGAAACTGCCCTCAGCTACATTTTTATTTGGAAGACTTATTTTTTTTCTTAAAGTGAGGCATTATCCCAATTCACTTATTTCTTCCCACTCCTACTTTCAGATAAATTTTCCATGTGTCAAGCCCCCAGCCTAGACCAACACCACCACTCATCTATGGTTTCTAAAACTCCAGTTACTACCAGTGAAGAGCCCCAAGCACTACAGATGCCCTAACTTATCTCCTTTTACTCTGTTCCCTAGAAGTTGGTATATACATATCTTATCTCTCCAGTTAGAGTGTAAATCCCTTTATAATAAGAACTGAATGATTCTATGATTGTCAAACCAAATGCCATATCTAGATAAAATCCATTTAGAAAGTTGTAACCCACACTAAAAATAAATAAAATATAAACAAAAAGAGGCTATATCAGTGAATTACTCATGGTAAGAATAAGAATTAGACAAAATATGGAAACAATCTAAATGTTATCAGTGGATGAATAGATAAAGAAAATGAATGGATAAAGAAAGAAAATATATATATAGGAATAATATTCAGTCACAAAGAAGGAGGAAATCTTGACATTTGTGACAATATGGACAGACCTTGAGGCATTATGCTAAGGGAAATAAGTCAGACAGAGAAAGACAAATAGTCTATTATCTCACTTATATGAAGCATCTAAAAAAACAAAAAACTGAGCTCATAAATACAGAGCACAGATTGGTGGTTGCTAGAGGTTGGGGTTGGGAAATGGAAGAAATGGGTAAAGGGGGTCAAAAGGCACAAACTTCTAGTTATAAAATAAATAAATCATAAAGAATGTAATGTACAGCATGGCAAATCTAATTAATAGTACTGCATTGCATATTTGAAAGTTACAAAAAAAGTAGCTCTCAAAACTTCTCACTGCAAGAAAAAAAGTTGGTAACTCTATGACAGCTGACGATAATGGATGTTAACTGGACTTGTTTTGGTGATCATTTTACAATATATACAAATACTGAATCATTATGTTGTGTACCTGAAGCTAGTGTTATATGTCAATTATACTTCAGGTCCTAAGAACAAAATTTAGAAATGGGAGAAAAAGAGTAAGAATTGTTTTGGGAAACATTTTAGTGTGTGCCCACTGGGTCACGACCAAAATTTTGAGAAGTACTGCACTACAGTATAAGAGCACAATAGATGCCTGGTATTTGGTCATTTAAGTTGTTAAAAAAGAAGAGTTGAGGAAAGATTTAGAAGGAGCCTATCTATGAAATTCTGAGGGTCTTCTTGTGGCTCTTACTCTTTAGCCCTTCAGTCTGCGTGGGGGTCTCAGCAGTCTCAGGTTGCTTCATTAGCCTGATTGAGTGCCTCCTTTCCTTGCTCAGAACATTTGGATGAGCCACAAATTCACAAATACATGAGCTTGCCGATGTAAGCCTCATGGTGGACACAACCAATAAACCCTACTGTGAGTTTTCTATCTCTCAAATGGGAAGTTAATTATTATTGACATAAACTGCTAAGTTCCACACCCTTCAATTTATTTTAGCACATATTCATGGAGCACCTCCTCTGGGCCAGGATTGTGTGGACTGAAGATACAGTTGATACAGGTTACACCCTAGAATAGCTTATGATTTAATACAGGAGCTGACAAACTGCAGCCCACAGGCCAAATCTGGCCCACAGTCTGTTAGTGTAAATAAAGTTTTATTGGAACTCAGCCAGGCTCATTTGTTTGCAAAGTATTGTCCATGGCTGCTTTCGTGCAGCCACGCAGAACTGAGTTGTTGCAGTAGCAACCAAATGGCCCATGGGGCTTCAATATTTACAAAAATATCTGCGAAAAAGTTTGCCAGTCTCTGATCAATAAAACATCAAAATTTAAGGTAATACTTTTTCTATGGTGTTTCCATGTGCAAAAGCAAGATGTATATCGGGAACAATGTAATATTTTCTTCTTTTTATGACTAAACAACTTAGATTATTGGTCTGATGGGGCAGCCTTAGAAGTATCCAAGTGAGGGCGCCTGGGTGGCTCAGTGGGTTAAAGCCTCTGCTTTCGGCTCAGGTCATGATCTCAGGGTCCTGGGATCGAGGCCCGCATCGGGCTCTCTGCTCAGCAGGGAGCCTGCTTCCCCCTCTCTCTGTCTGCCTCTCTGCCTCCTTGTGATCTCTCTCCCTCTGTGAAATAAATAAATAAATAAATAAATCTTTAAAAAAAAAAAAAAAAGAAGTATCCAAGTGACCCCTTTTGAAAATCTGATGAGAGAAAAACATGATCTTAACGAAATGACATTTCATGTTTTTCTCTCTTACACATACATAACTACCCTGCCTGGAAACTTGGTTGTCTGAATACAGTGCCAATATTGTCACAAAAATTACAGAGCTAAAGCAGCTGATTATTAGGTCAGAGATCACCAAGGGCCTGCCCATTAGCTGAGGATAGTTCGTCTTATGCTTGGCTCTAAAATTTCTGAGCAACATTAATTGGAGAAATTAACTTAATTTCACATTAAAATCTGTGTCTCCCAGTTCTTTTGAAAAATCACATTTGGCAGCACTAGTCCTCCCTTCCTGCGTGACAAAAGCTCGCTGGGTCTGAAGAGCAGCTTCTGTCTTTGGATACAACGTACACACTCCAGATTACCCCAATTTCTACTGCTCTCAACTATTTCCCTGACTCAAGATTGTCAATTGCCATTTACAGCAAACTTACACTGCTGTTTTTCTCAGTAAAGAAATTTCTCTGTAACTATTCTCTTTTAGAAGTAGTACAATAAGATTAACCAAAGAAGATTATGTTTTAAAAAAAACTTTTTGGGGGTGTCTGGGTGACTCAGTCAGTTAAGCATCTGCCTTCTGCTCAGGTCCTGGCCCTGAGATCGAGCCCAAGTCAGGCTCTCTGTTTAGCAGGGAGCCTGCTTCTCCCCCTCCCTCTCCCTCTGCCTGTTGCTCCCTCTGCCTGTGCTTTCTCTCTCTCTGTCAAATAAATAAATAAAGTCTTTAAAAAATTAAAAAATAATAATAAAAATTAAAAAAACTCTTATGTATTTAATATGCAAGCAAAGGGTATGTAATCTGCAGTCACTTTACTGGCCTATGTTCTCTCTTAGCCCCTGTGGAAATGATGATTTAATGTCTTACACCCATAAAAAAAAAGCAGGGCTGAAATGTGGCCCGGAACCATGATCTCCAAAGAGACCCCAGGGAGTGCTTAAGAGAAACTATTAAGGTTTGGAGAGAAAACACTAGAATTTACATATTTGGTCTCCCTTTTAATTTGTATTTTATATGTTTTATATATTTTGTAAGTTTATAATATAAAGCTGTGCATATGCATACACATGTAACTAGGTGGATACTCAAATTTATTTTAGTGATTGAGGCATGTGACCAAACAAGCTTGCAGACTTCAGTCTTGGGAATCTGGAGAGATCTGGGAAATCATCACATCCAAATGTTCCTTTTACCAATAAAGAATCTGAAGCCCCAGAAGGTGAAGTGATCTGGCCAAAGGCACAGACGTGTTAGCAATATACCTCACTGCCCGCTTTCTTAGCAAAGGCCTACATGAGAAAATGAGACCAACGCGGTGATAAATAATTGCCCTGAAATAGCTGGGCAACTTGTAGGAAACGGTCAGATGTCTTCCTCCAGCGCAGCACACAATTCAACTGGTGGTACCCAGAATAGTTTCTCTTTTTTGGTGAAAACTGGCATCTGATCAATTTCCCCACCTCCAGTAGAGGCCGCCCCTGTGGCCGTGTTCTCATTGGCCAGTTCCCACTGGCCCTCATCTGCCTTCTTTTCCTGTGGAAATAAAATATAAGGGCAGGAGAAAGGACATATTTGGTAATGTTACGCTCCTCAGCTTCCTGCTCGGGGCTGTCTCAGCTGCAAAATGTCAAGGGAAAAAATATCCCTCCAACTTGGAATGAATTCCAGACAGACCCTGATGCCTGCAAATTTGTCAGAGGGAGCCAAGTCCAGAAAAGCAGAACATGAAGAAGGTTCATTATTCGACTTCAAGAGACGCTCACATAATCAGACACTCTGGTATTTATGATTTTCCCCGTTTCAGATGGTCTGTAGTTCACAACATTCCCCTCCCTTTACCGCTGATTCTGAGCTTCCTTTCAAATTAAACCTCAACAGTTATAAAAAGACTCTCACATTACTTGTAAGCCACAAGCACTACTGGGAGACACTGTTCGTACAGGGCTGCTCGGGGCTGGAGAAGGACAGCTCTTTTCGATTATTAGTCCGGGAAGGGCAGTCCAGGAAAGCAGACTCACTTCACCTTGACCAGTCCACCGTCCTCCTCCAGTGACCACATCTGTGCCAAGACCTCCTGCCATTCACAGCATTTGATACAACGATCTGTACTAAAAAGCAGTTATTTTATTCCACTCGCTTGCTTTTTTCATTTTGGCTTTTATTTTTATGCGGGGGGCACCTAGACTAACCAGAAAGTTAACCAGAAATATCCTGATACTCCCGGCTTGTGAATCTACCAGCAGCGCTGTTTGTAAGGTTGAGTTTTGGGGGATCTTAGTCGTTTCCTGGCATTCAGCACATTTTCTTTCTCTTTTAAAACCATCGCCACATGCTGGCAAAAAGGTAAGGAAACAAAATTTGTCATCCAAACCTCATTAAATGACTACATACACATTTTCCCTTCGGCTTCTTGTTCTTCACTTCTAAATGCCACGGCGTTTATTTGTACTCGGTCACCCGAAGTCCTTATTTGGGTCCTCCAGTAGGCACGAAGACATCCACAGAGCAGTTTTAGCAAGTGGTGGAAGTGCCCACATGAGGAATAGGGTGTTCAGTCCTCACATGTGGTCTTGATGAATAAGGGTCTTCTTTTGCCTCTTCCGAAACCGTCCAGCATCTCAACACTGGTTTTGCTCCTCAACAGTCTAAGGTTTGTGCTCCTTCCATGGTGATCAACTGTTAGGTCATAAACATTAGATTGTGGCACCACTGACTGAGTCAGTTGGGAGGAAGCTCGGCTGGAAATACAGCTGAACGCCTCTGTTGACAGATGCCTTCTTAATCATGGCCTGCGTGGGGAAAGGAAAACTGTGTCGGGCCCACCCCCGGCCTTGATTCACAGACCTGGACTGCTCTGGAAGAGGTCGGGAAAGCCCATCCTCGGGGAATACCGCTTTTCCCTCCCCCAGACTTCTCACAGGATAGCCACACAACTCAGAGGAGGGGGAAACAGGACAAGGAAGCTCTTTCTAGTTACTTTTTGGGTGTCAGCAGAGAAAAACAGCTTTCATTGTCTTCTTGATATCTTGTGCTGTTCCCTCTTAAATTGCTTCTATTGTTGGCATTGCCTGTTCCTTGGTACATTCATTTTTGATAGGGTTCCTGTTCCATTTTATTGGCCTTGTCTATAAAATGGGCATCCTAAGAGCTCACCTGTTAGAAGGCAGGAGGTGGGGATACACAATATCGTTATGTTTCCTTTCATCACATTTTCCTGTCTCTTTTGGGGACACCTGGGTGGCTCAGTCGGTTGAACATCTGGCCCTTGATTTCAGCTCAGGTCATGATCTCAGGGTCTTGAGATGGAGCCCCTTGTTGGGCTATGCACTGAGCATGGAGCCTGCTTAGGATTCTCTCTCTCCCTCTGCCCTCTCCCTCTGCCCCTGCTCATGTGCACTCCCCCCCCCCAAAAAAAATCCTGTCTCTTTTAAGCACTGGGGACTACTAGAAATTTTGCCATATTTTCAAAACACAATTTCACAAGTCCATAATTCATTTTAGAAGAATTTATTTAATATTTCCAATTTGGGTTTTTAGAGAGCGTGATACCACGAGCCACTGTGCATTAGGCTGCTAGGAGACTGGTCGGTGAGAGAAACAATGTCCTTCCCTGTGTCCCCTATCAGGAGCTACTCAGTATTCTTGCCAACCTGCTAGGTTTTATCATACAGTCATTTTAGACCTGCAAGAGAACATTCTATCAGGAGATCAGGTTCTATCATTTCACTGGAATGCAATGCAATGTAAGACCACAGAAACTCTAGTACAAACAAATTTACTCTGGCTCAGATTAATAATAGATAGCACGTAAATGGTCAGCCCCATTGTGTTCCCTCCCTGCTAAGGATAGAAGACATGACATTAAGTTGAAAATCCAGCCAGGCAACTCACACCAGAAGGAAGGAAGCCATTTCTGTCCTTAAGGTTACAGATGAAGTTCTGACGTTTACCTCCTGGGGAGATTCTCAAAGATTAGCCTGGAAGAGCATATTTGAATGGTTAAGATGAAGTTCTGACTGAAGATGGGGGACAAATTTATATGATTTCCAAGCTTTTGATGAAGACACAAGAGTGTCAAAGTTGCTGAAAAGTGACTCCATGCACCTCTCATTGCTGTTAAGATTGTTATTCATGATCAGGCTACTTTTATATAACAAAGACAAATTCTGCTGGTTGGAAGATAAGTGAGGAGTTATTTATTACATCTCTCTTGTTTTGCTGAAGAGAAAACCCAGGCACAGAGAGGTCATTGTCAGATAACCAGCAGAAGAACTGAGCCTACCATCCAGAACCCCTTGGCTCGCTTGGCTGTGTGCTTTACTACACCATAGTTTTTACTAATAGTGTAAATCTATTTAAGATGTAGCTCCAGTTTGTAGGAATTTTGTTTATTTCATGAGCAGCACTGAGACAGAAATATGAGAATCTCTGGGAATTGGCATGGCTAAATATTACAATTTAGAAGAATAGCTTAGGCGAAGTACAAAAGAGGAAATGCTATTGAGATGAGTTCATTTCTACTCACTAAAAAAATTAAAAAATTAAACTCAAGATCCAACAGCATTTTCCTTTACTTCGCCCAACATCAGAGGCTTTACAGAGCAACTCCCCAAACAAATCTGTTTCATACATTTCATCTTTCCAACTAAGGAATTTGTTTTAATAACTAATCTTGAGTTTATTAACTTCTCTTAGAAAAAGTTCTATTTCATCTCTACAGCTGCAAAATTTAACCTAATTTTACCTCTCTCTTCTTTTATAATTCCTTAAACGGATAATGCTGACTGATTTTAGAAGACATCAACAGCTTTAATTTCTAAGATATAAATTCTTTTCCCTCCTTCCTTCCTAGTTGCCTTGCCTCGCCTCGCCTCGCCTCGCCTCGCCTCTCCTTCTTTCTTTTTGGAGAGTAATGTATCCATTTTACATAGGAATCCAGTTGACTTGCTTCTTTGGTTTTCTATATGGAAGCTACATTTGAAGTGTGTCCTCAATCCTACTATTGATCAGAAGTAAAGGAATGACTTTAGGAGCCAGCATTTTAATACACAGGAAGTCAGATAATTATATTAGATGATAAACTTCTCCCTAAAGCTGATATTAATATTATAATATCTGTCTTCTCTCCTGTTTTGGTTTTTCTAGATTCTTTCTTGGGTGTCTAGCAAAATCATAATTTTAGTAAACACCTCATGAAGTCTGAGTAGGCACATTCCTAGTTGGTTTGATTTAGGGGCTTCCAAAAGCCAATTTTTATCCTAGATTTTTTTTTTCTGTTGATCAATGGGAAACTAAAAGTTCAACTAATGGACTACATTGTTCAGATTAAGACATCATCTCTAAAACAATGTATCGGTTGGCACCTGGCAGGGTCAAAGTGTTAACCCATTAGTACCCATGAGTACATTAGCTTTGTGTCTTGAATCTTAGCATGTTATATGTTTCTAACATGGACAGGTTATATGTTTATAGTAAGCCTACATCATCTAGATTGATTATGTTGGGAAAGGAAGTCCAGGTTGGACAACAGCAGTGGAAGATTAAGGTACAAATAAAAGAAGGTGCCAAATAGACCATGAATAAATCACAGTTGTCTCTTTACCTGTTTCAGGAAGCTGTTTACTTGTATTTCAGGGATCCTTAATACATCTATTGGCTTCTTTCTCAAAGGTCTTTGCTGATGTTAATTGATTTGTATCTTCAGATTAAGTCTGAAGTGTGTATCTTTAAATGAGATTTTGCTAGATCCAGAGGTCCTTTTAGAATAGTATATGTGCATTAGATTAGGTAAAAATTTTGAAAAGCAAAACAAGAAGGTTAGTAGTCAAATTTTATGATGGTTTACATATGTCAGGGGAGGCAAGCAAGGCATAGAATGTAAAAGAAAATGGAATTTAGGTCTTTTCTTAAGTTAAGAAAAAAACAAGTTGGATTGAGAAGACTGGGAATACTGGTACAAGCTAAACATACATTTTAAGTCTAGGGATGACCTGTAGAAAGTATCAGCTCAACCTAGTGAAGAGACCATTGTGGCCTTGCTTTCATAGCTGTTCTTTTCAGATAAAGCAACAAAATGCATTTTAATACATGAGCACTTGTGTGTGTGTGTGTGTGTGTGTGTGTGTGTGTGTGTGTGTTGAAGCTGATTTTGGAAGACACAGATAAACTATGAGCTATGCATTATATTCCTAGTTTTCACTTGTGTTAAATGATCATTGGCAGCTATAAACAGCTGTTCATGTCCAGCAGATTAGAGAAAATCTAGTGATATGCAACCACTATTTTCTAGATGATATTTCAAATTGGATTTTGGAGATTGGTTAAAACTCTGGCAATTTCACTGCGTCGAGAACAGAGTGGTGTAATTCAAAATAAAGCAATCACTCCTCTCCTCTACCAATAGAGAAAGCTGGATACCATCAGTTTAGGTTATCAGGAAAATGGTAGCAAGAGTTGTAACAGTTAAATTTTACTTCTAAATTATGGAATTTGTACAAGAAGAGTTTTAATAATTATTTTGAAATAAAAAATGTGAACACATGCCAAACACATCCACTAAAGAAACATACATACAATTGGTCATGAATTAGTATTTCATTCATTCATTTATTCATTCAACAAATGTTATTTGGAACTACTCTGTACCTACTAAATTGTATTAGTCAGGATTCTTCAGAGACACAGAACTACCTAGATGTGTATATATCTTGTCAGTTACATGTATAAAAAACATTTATTTTCAGGAATTGGCTCAGGTGATGTGGAAACTTGGCAAGTCCAAGATCTGCAGGATAGGCCTACAGACTGGAGACCCAGGGAAGAGTCACAGTTTGAGTCTGTTAGTCCTGCTGGCAGAATTGCTTCTTGCCTTGGGCAGTTCAGTCTTTTTTCTGTTAAGGCTTTCAATTGATTGGATTGGTCCTTCCTCCCTCCCTCCCTCCCTCCCTTCCTTCCTTCCTTCTTTCCTTCCTTTTTCTTCCTCCCTTCCTCCTTCCCTCCCTTCGTTCCTCCCTCCCTTCCTTCCTTCAACATATCAGTCACATTCTTGCCTCAGGTTCTTTGCAAAAAGAGTTTCCAGTACCTGGAAAATTCTCACCTCCATCATCTGCATGACTTGTTCCTTGCTACTTTTTTTTTTTTTAAGATTTTATTTATTTGAGAAAGAGAGAGTCCATGAGTGGAGGAGAGGAGCAGAGGGAGAAGCAGACTGCCCACTTTGCAGGGAACCTGATGTGGGGCTTGACCCCAAGACCCTGGGATCAGGACCTGACCCCAAGGCAGATGCTTAACCAGCTGAGCCACCCAGGCACTCTTGTTCCTTGCTACTTTAAGTCTTGACTCAGATATCACTTTTTCAGTAGAGCCTACCTTGACTACCCAGTTTAAAACTGCAAGCTTAAAATAGGTGATGGGGATTAAGGAGTGCACTTGTCATGATGAGCACTGGATGTTATTGTATGGAAGTGTTGAATCACTATATTGTACTCCTAAAACTAATATTACACAGTATGTTAACTAACTGAAATTTAAATAAAAACTTGAAAAAAATTTAAATTAAACAATAAAATTGTAAGCTTACATCTTAGAATTCCTTATCTACTTTATTTTTTTGTAGTAACTATGTTCTTTTAAAGTACTGTATAATGTATTTATTCAACATCTTTATTGTCTCTATCTCAGCACTGAAACTAAGTTCCCTGAGGGCTAGGATTTGTCTGCTTAGTTTGCTGCTGTTTCTCCAGAATCTAAATACTGCCTGGCAGTCATAGGTTGTTGTGAAAAAATTGCTAAACAAATGAGAGAGAAAATGAATGAGTTTTGTTTTCCAAATTTGTTATGCTTGACTGAATACCATTAAGTGATTTGAGTAGTTTTAATTTCTATTAATGATTACTGTTTTCCAAAAACATTCCTGAATGTAGATTTTGAACATAAACTCAAGAATAACCTTCTCTTGGGATGCCTGGGTGGCTCAGTCAGTTAAGCATCTACTTTCAGCTCAGGTCATGATCCCAGGGTCCTGGGATCAAGTCCCTAGTCGGGCTCCTTGTTCAGTGGGGAGCCTGCTTCTCCCTCACCCTCTGCCTGCTGCTCCCCCTGCTTGCTCTCTCTGTCTCTAACAAATAAATAAATAGAATCTCTAAAAAAAAAAAAAAATAATAACCTTCTCTCATTTTTGCAAGGTGAAGAATACTTTTTCTTCTGTAACTTCACAAATCTGTCTAGCCAAGATCCTCCTCTTTGTTAAGAGTACTTTACAATTCCAATTACTGTTATTAACATACTATCTTTTTGTTTATAGCTTTTTAACTTCTGAGAATATTTTGGACACAATCATTCTGCTTTGGACAAATTTACCATCAGTATTTATATTTATCTATGTTTATAAGCTTACAGTACTCATCGCTTCAGTCAGGGTTAGTCAACTTGATTATAATCAGCTTGTTACTTCAACCAGAGGATTTCACATAGGGAATCAAGCACTGAAAAACCCACTGGAGGAATGAGGGCCAGAGTAAGCCTCTGTGCCCTAGGGGTAACCTGGGGAGTTGCTAGAATCATAAGCAACCACTGCATTGCCACTGGCAGCCCTGAGTCAGGCTGTTTGCTGATCTCTGGAAGCCGCTCTGAACCTCCATGTCCACTCACTGTTCCAGTCTCCACATCACCCACCACTGCCGGGGAGACAGTCATGGCTTCTGCTTCTCCGCTTTCTGTGGAAGTAATCTTTCCTGCTGTGCTCTGAGAGATAAATGGGCCAAGGATTAGAATTATCCACCCCCAGAGGTCCCTCAACATACAGATTTCCATAAGCTTCAAACCTAAAAGCAATAGAAAAAAGAGGGAAAGCATATTGAATTCATCATCAGAATTTCATCCTGATATGTCTTAATTCCATTTTAATTTTTTTGACTTTCAAGTCAAGCTGTTTGTAATTTATTCTGGAGGTCATTGTTCTAATTATATGCATGTTCCATAGGTAAACCCCAGTGATGAACACATGTTCTAGTCTGTTCCTATATAATCATGGCATAATGGCCCAGTCCATCTATATCTACTCCCAAGACAGGTAGTATCAAGGTGAGAAATCCCAGTGGTACCACACATAATCTGTATAATATGCCTGTACAATAGTTTAAGAAAATGAGTGACCATTGTTATCTTAAATTAATAATTGCCTATTATTTGCTTATGGAATCCTTTCCCTAGCAATGTTACCTTGTCTGTAAAATGATAATATAGCAGTACTTAATTTGTAGGATTATCCTGAGGATTTAGTGAAATCTTTATAGAGAGAGAGAGAGAGAGAGTCTGGAACAGTGCCTGGGCTGTTGTAAATGCATAATAAAAATTAGCTGCTATTGTCAGCATCACCATCATCATTCTCATTCTCATTATTCTTGTCCAGAACAACTGACAGGTTTATGTGATAGATTGTCCATTGGACTTAATTCTTTATTCCATCCTGCATCTGTGCCTTTGCTATGGTCTCTTCAAGGGCAGAGTGTGGTTCTTCACTGCTGTAATTTGAACTCGGTCCTATGACTTGTTTCAGCCAATAGCATAGGAGCAAAAGTGACAATTTGCCAGTTCTAAGTCTAGGTATTAAAAGCCCTGTACTTCTCCGTGCACCCTTGCTCTTGTCCCACAGCTGTGTTAAGTGCTTCCTCCCAGGCTGCTCCTGGCCCCGCTGCCTGGGTCCCAAAAAAGTATACACAGGCCAGACCTGCCTCGGTCAATCCACAGGCACACAGTGAATAACAAAACCATCCGGCCAAGCCCAATCTTGACGCTCTGAACCCCATTCTGCTCACATAGGTGTAAATAATAATGAATGGTGGCTGTTTGAAACCTCTGTGTTTGGGGGTAGTTTGTAGTGTAGCAGGTGAACGAATATGCTTCCTTTCAGATACACCTCCACGGAAGACCAACCAGTGACAGAGTCGAGTGATGACACTTGCTCTCTAGCTGAATTATAGTACAAGTTTTGCCCACATGCTGACCACTCTGTGAACATGGCCTAGAGTAGTGCTGCAGGAAGCGAGTGAGCGTGGGGAGAGGTGAGGCTTGGTGCCAGTTTCTGCCTTCTGTGTTTGTGCCACCTTCCCCAGTCTGCCAGCTGGTGCAGCTGCACCCTCTGGACAAATGATACAATATCCTGGGCATCAGCCTGAATGGTACCACACACGCGAAGAGCCACAGCTGCTCTTTGTCATGTTTCTTGCTGTTCTTGGCTCTGTTGCAATGCCTGGAGGTGGCATAGATTTCTACATTTGAAGTGTGTCTTTCCAAGATTCATAGATAGTGTGTCTTTTCAAGATTCTGAAATTTGATCAAGGCTGCCACTAATGATGAGGTCTGTGCATTTGGAAAATAGGCAGGTTCATTTTTGCATCGTTTGATTTTTCTCAAAGTAATTGTGCAAGTAACTGAATCATATAAAATTATGTTATAACATCATATAATTCGTCCTTCCTGGAAAAAACTAAAACCTCACCCATATTTTAATACATTATTTACATTTTTTAAAGGTGGGAATATTCTCTTTTTTTTTGCTTTATATACTGACATTCATATCAACACGTATGTGGATAAATCCTACATGTTAATCATTCAATAAATCAAACGTATAATTAGTATCCATTTCTAAGTAAAAAGGTGATTTATTCTGCATGTGTGTCCTGAGATCATTGAAAATCATTATTAATTAGTACATGCTTCTGATGAATACTATCCATCTCAAAAATTTCTGAGCTTGATTTGAAACCTAGAAATGAGAAAGTAAGGATAAATATGAGCCCAACAGAATAGTGTCATATTCCTAGTCCATCCAAAACTCAAAGTGTTTTTTTGTTTTGTTTTGTTTTTTGGGTTTTTTTTTTAATTGATGCTATGGAGATGGGAGAAGGAATAAAAAGAGAAAAAAGGAAATCACATATCTGGTCCAGCCAGGGTACACAATTTGATGGGATGGGCTACAACCACCCTTCAGAGCATTATCAGTGAGAATGTAGACAAATAAATATATGAAGTAGTTGTTTTCAAAGCTGCTTGCAAAATAAACACTTGGGGAGTTTTATAAAGCTATCAGTGCCTTGCCTCACTCAAAGTCTTTTTTTTTTTTTAAGATCTCATTTATTCATTTGAGAGAAAGAGGGAGAGCTCGTGAGCAGGGGGAGGGGCAGAAGCAGACGCCCTGCTGGGTGGAGAGCCTGGACATGGGGCTCGATCCCAGGACCCTGAGATCATGACCTGAGGCAAAGGCAGACATTTAATAGACTGAGCCACCCAGGCGCCCCTGAAAAACTCATTTAGTTGGTCCTGGGTGGGCTCAAGGAATTAGTACTTTATGGAAGCTCCCCACATGATTCTAGTGTGGGGCGTTAGCCTGGCTAGTACATGGCATTTTGAATTGATCTTAAGTCCAAGAGGTTGCTAAAATAGATACACCACCCATTTTCAGACTTCTTTAGAGGATTTGAGCTTACAAGCAAAATTTGAAAAGGGAGAAGCATGGAACATAAAAAGGTGTTTTCTTTTTAAAATCAATTCTACCATTTGGATTTTCTCAAGTTTTACCATTTCAATCAGCAAAATTTAGATTCATTAATTTGGGAGATGATGATCTTTACCTACTCATTTCTTTTATCAGTATTTTTAGCAAATGTCAGTCTAGATTGCATTTTCATATCTGTCTTCTTTGTAAAACTATGACTTCACTCAGAGATGTGCTGGAACAGTGTATGGTGGCTTGCAAAAGTTGACTGTGCATGTTTCGTTCCAACTCTTATGTTCAGGAACATTGGGTTAATAGATGGAAATTAGCCACAATAAAAAGTGTTTGCATCATGGACATTGGCAAATGCTAAGAAAATCAGATGCTCTCGGATCCCAGGGATGACTATTAAACACTTAGTAGCACACAACTGATTTCAGGAGAAGAGAATTACGGCACATAAGTTGATTTTTTAATTCTTTATCTCCAATATCTTTAAATTGGAAGTCTCAATTTTTAATATCTATTGATCTGGGGAAAAGTAAACTTACGTTTTCCAAGGGTGCCTCTTGTGTATTTTTATTTCCTCCTGAATTTCCCTCATCTTACCCCTTCCACCCACAACAGAAATTCCCACGTATTCTATGCTGGGAATAGATATACTGGTCTTAGCTTAAGAATCATTCTGTGGGTTCTGTGAGAACCCATACCACAGTGTTCATTTTTCATTTCAGATACACAGTGATCCTTTTTTGTTTGATGAGAAAAGATAACCAAGAAAATAAATGAACAGTCTTATTATTGACCCTGGGTTTTTTGTTGTTGTTGTTTTTGTTATTATTCAAGGAAACCCAAAATGAAGCAAAATAACCAAATTTTGCCAAGGAAAACATTTCCAACCATTTCAATTACTGTTTTGATTGGCTAGGTCTGGCTGCCAGATTATCCTCTAATCTCTACAAGAATGTTATTTGGGAAAAGTTGAAATATGCCCTGCATGGAAGCCACATTCATCTCTTCAGCACATTCTCAGTTCAGCACTGAGAGAGTTGGAATAACTCTCTCAGCATACTGGAATCATATTAGAGTAAAATTGGCAGTTCCTGGAAGAACATAATCCATAGATCATATAAAAGCCTAATTCACTATCAGCATATTATTGAAAAGTCTGAAAAATGTTGCATGCCTGAGTCCAAGATAAAGAAAAGTGAGGATATTGAGATGTTTGTATAGCAAATACCTCTGGACCATGAGCAGATGTATGTGTGTGCGCATGTGTGTGTGTGTGTGTGTGTGCAGGACTGTGTGTATGTGTGTGTGCAGGACTGTGTGTGTGTCTGTGTGTGTATTAAGGAATATAACAACAGAAGGAGGAAAATGGTTGCAATTATTCAAATGGTTTCATGAGAGCATCTGGGGATGTGGGATGTGTTTTATGAAGACTTTATGGAGAAATTGTCCCAGATGCTTATCAAACTTAGTTTGGAGACAGGAAGAGGCTTTTCTTGTTTGTTTTAACCGAGTCTTGAAAAGATTGATTTTAAGACTAGATTATGACATTTTCAGACTGCCATTTCAGTGTGTTCTCATTCAAGTGGGATGAAGAGTTACTGTGCACATTATTCTTTAAAAGTTATTTGTTTTCAGATTCCACAAATAGACTCCAGAAAGTACACACACACAAAATACGTGTGACTATGATAACCAGTTGGGGTTTTGCCCTAGACCAGTCTCTTTAATAAATTTGGGTTGTCGGGCCCTGTATTGAAATTATAAAATTCAAACTAACACGAAGTTCACCAGCATCTGTTTCATATGTTGGGGCAAGGCCACCGTGAAGGAGCATGCATAATTGTGCAGTTGAAGCCAGAAGTTTTGTTGTGGTCTTTCAGAGTAAATACGTCTCTGAGAATCTACTCCGTGGTGTCATTAAGGGGTGTGGAAAAGTTTCTTTGTGCTTCACAGGATTAGATGACTGGAACTGGGGTCCCATGCATTGATATTCTCCAATCAGCTTTCTTATAGGAGTCTGCCAGAGAAAGAAGTAGCTTGCAAAATCCAGTCCCCATCATTTAATCCCACAGTTGCACTAAATCCCTCAAAGATCATAAATGTTACGAATCTTTAGATCTGAAGTGATCAAGGGAGACAAGGGGAACGGTGGGGGGAGAGAGAGAGAGAGTACAAATTACCTTCAGGCCAAAAGAATTTCAGGAGTCCCAAAGCCCATATGTCTACAGGGACCATCAACCATTTCTTACCTTCCTGGTCGATGACCCATTTATACTGTACAATTAACAGATCTTCTCAACTTCTCACTGGCATTTGCGATGCCCCAGACTTAAGAGAAACTGGCTGAGAAGCCAGATGTGGTACTCCTCACCTCAAGCCAAATCACTATTCCAATTTCCCTCAATCTTTGTTGTTTCTGATAAACTTGTATCTGTTTTAACAGATTATCAGACCTAGTGGGATTCTAATGTATCTCCTGTGTCATCTGACTTCTCCATCCCACACACAGATTTTTTGGTAGAGATTAAACAGATTGAACAGACTGTGGCAATGAGACCAGCACTTTCACCACAGTATCTCCGACAACCAAGTGAGAGACACTGCTACTGTGCAGATTCTGAATTGAACTGGACTTTGAACAGTTTCCACATATAAAGCACATCTTGGATTAGCAATGAAATAGTAAGTTTTTCACTATAGTTAAGTTCCGAAAGTTTGTGGGTGATGTGAAAATCCACATATGCCCACATATTGAGCACATACATGTTGTTGCTTACTGTGTCGCTGAGAAGAGAAGTGTGTGAGCCACTGTTTTGGAGTAAGAAACAGCACAGAAGAATTCATTTCAGCCTGAAATGGCTTATTCAGCCACTAGCCATCAGACACGCAGATAGCATCAGGTCTTACTTTGACCTAGATGTATAACAGGATGCACCAAGTTCCTTCAGTGACATGAAACTTTAACGAATCTTTACGTAGAACTCAAGTGTCAAAAAGCACTTTCCCGTAGTTAGTGTAAAATTCTTGACAAGATAAAAAATTTATTCTTTTTGAGCCAAGAGGAGACCTGTGTTTATTATATACCCCCATACCATTTGATTGTTAAAGAAGGAGGAATGAGAGCAGTATTTAAAAAGGGTGGGAAGACTTTGGAGGTGAGCACCATATGTTTATTGTTGCTTGGACTGGACCTTTTCTTACCCTCCATGTATGTGCTGAGTGAAGTAGGATGTGGTTAGTCATGTGGTTTGTAGCTAAATTAGATTGTCCATGGGAATCAGCTTCTTGGGCCGATAACAGAGACCTTGAGTACTATTTTATAAATACTGAAAGAGAAGTCTTTCTCTAGGTAGACATCACAGAGCAAGGATTTGGGGATGCTAATTAACATCTTACATTTATAGAGATATTATAGATTTCATACTTTGAAAAAAAAACCTGTTTTATAACTTGACATGGTGGCCAATACAGGAAAACTAACAAAAGATTCAATTCACATGCAGCGAGGGTAGTGTTCCTACAGCAGGGAATAATTATGGTCAGCAATGTGGGAGTAGAGTCATCCCAAAGTTAGCTGACTGCAGTGGATTAAGTTCACATCTGGCTGATACAGACAATCCAAAACTGATTCTGGGAATGCAGGGAAGCATTTGACAGTGCTGTGATTTTGTTCTATCTTTGTGAGCACCATCTGACAGTGGTTCCTCAATGCATTCATTATGACATCATTTTATGGACAATTCATGGACCAAGAAGATCTGAGAATCCCTGGGGTGAAAGGAAATACCACAGACATCCAGGGTCTTGGATGCTCAGTGAGTAAACAATGATTTTTAAACAGTTTCTAAGGCCTGAGAAATAGTTGGTCATCACCCAGGCCTACACCCTTCAGCTTGAGTTTTCTTGGGTAGGAGCTGGATACATCTGCAAGCCCCATACTGGCCCCACATGTGTCTAATAAGAGTGAATAAAGCTAACATGGAGGAGCTTCTCTTGAACTGAACTCTTTAATGGAAATTGTTTGCGTGAGGAGTCTGAATGCTAAGACACCAATGCCCTGTTTCATCGGTGCCAATTAATTCCCTGTCATAGTATTGACATGCATGAGGCTTGGATGCACTCTTGCTCTGGAAAAAAAGAAATGCAGAAAATTCTTAAACCTGCATGCATAAGCCTTCGTGATTATAATATTTTAAGCATTATATGGAAAGATACACTTCCAGCTCAGGAGATGTAGGTATAGATATAAATAGATATTCATATACATACACATATATATTCATACTCAGATATAGATACACATAAACTCGTCCTTCATGGACATTCAATCTACTTTCCCTATATTAGCTCTTACCACTCTCAAGAATCAACATGACTGGGCGCCTGGGTGGCTCAGTGGGTTAAAGCCGCTGCCTTCGGCTCAGGTCATGATCCCAGGGTCCTGGGATCGAGGCCCACATCGGGCTCTCTGCTCAGCGGGGAGCCTGCTTCCTCCTCTCTCCTCTCTCTCTGCCTGCCTCTCTGCCTACTTGTAATCTCTCTCTCTGTGTCAAATGAATAAATAAAATCTTTAAAAAAAAAAAAAAGAATCAACATGACATCAAAACTATAATCTCTCTCCCTTTGACAATAATATCCCTTGACTTCCAAGTTAAAAATATCTGTATCTCCTGTAGAGAGGGTTTATGAGGAAAATACTTTTGGCCTATTAGAATTATTCTAACTAAATTCATTTTACTTTTTGAGCTTATGATGTCATTAGATATTTGCTGAACATAAAAAGAATGGTATTCTCTTGACTTATAGACATACCCTTAATTCTAAATGGACCACGTAAAGATCAAACATGTTTAATTTAGCAAACATAAGTGGAACATGGGTTTCTTTTGCCATTTACTGATTTGTATGTCTGCTTGTTCAGAAGATGTATATTACTCCCTTGTGATCCTTGTGCCACATGAATAATGTGAACATTGCTGACTTCTAACAAAAAGTACCATCACATTCTTTCAAGTATTATCTCACTGTGTGTGTGTATGGAAATATGAATAAATATTCAGTAACAGTATGAAAACAATGCCTGTTTTAAAGAGGGGCATCAAGAAATGAAAATTTTAGTAAGGTACTTATTCTCATATTGAACTTACAATTTCCATTACAAATTATTGTCTGATTCAGTGTCTGCTTTCAGAAAAAAAAAAAGACATTGTACCAAATTAAAGTTGCTTTAAATGACAGATATAGAGACTCTAGTATTCCATGTAACAAAAATTCAGTGCAAAATTTAATTTTAGATGAAAATGAGACAAAAATCAGTTAATACTTACATTGTCAGTCAAAGCATTTCTATGCTATTATAAAACACCAGACATATTTTAATATGTATTTATCCCAAAGAGTAAATATATTTCAGTGACTGGCAATGTAGTACCTTATAAAGAACATGGGCTTTCACATAAGACAGACGCAAATTCATATTATATTTTGCCACTGAATAGCTGTGTCCCATTGGTACACACTTTAACCAAACCCTAGATTCTTCCTCTGTGAAATGGGAATAACTACACTTTTTTTAAAAGTTGTAGTGACATGTTTATTGAAGCACTATTTATAAAAGCAAAACTGGAAAACAACCTCAGTATTCAATTCCAGTTGTATTCATCAGATGTTGACACAGTAATGCATGCAAAAAAGCATCTCCAAACTCTGTTATATGGAATAGCAAGATTTTATTCTAATGCTTATGTGTCTACAGATCAACTATGATTGACTGATTTAGAGTAGGTTTGACTGGGATGCTCCGTGGTGATGGTACTTGGCTCTAAGGTCCAGTTTGGTTCAGATTTGTTTGAGATGTGGTTATTTTTGGGGGGCCCCAAGCTGAAAGGACCAGCGGCTATCTACAGTGAGCCATCAGAGCATTAGAGCTAAACCAATTTGGGCGAGCGCAGTTATCATTTCTGCATAAAATTCATTAACTTCCATTGGCCAAAATAAGTTCCGTGGCCAAGCTTGAAACAACAGTGTTAGAAAATCATTTGCTGTAGGAGGGGAGGGAAGCAAATATTTTCTATTTAATAATCCAGACTACCACAGTAGCTAAATAGTGTTTCAATGATTAAGCAAGATTCATATGATAAAGGTTATCTATCATTAAAAAAATAATAACGTAATAGGAAAAAATGACTGGCATAGTAATATTCTTATGATCTATTTTCAAGGGAAAAGTACACTATAAAAAGACATCTGTGTGGAAAATTATAGGAAGGTTTTGGAGCAAAATATTAACTTACAGTGGTTATCTTTGAAGAATGAGATATTGGATGACTTTGATTTCTTCCCCTTTACATGTTTTTCAGTGTTTTCCAAGTCAGCTAGATTGATTCCATATTTTTTTGTCATTTTAAAATTAATTAATAAAACTTGTTTTTCAAACTTTGGAAAAACAGAGCTTCTTATTTGGGGCAAGAGCATCACCACATTACTATGGCTCAAGCAAGAAAAGAAATGTGAAAGAATATTGTAAATTACAAAGCAGAACAAAATGTGAAAGATTATTTTTATAATTTGGATTTTGTCTCAAATTCCAGTAGTCTATATTCAAATAGGTTTTCCTTGAAATACCAAAAAAAAGTTTTCATTTCATCCTTATTCCCAGAAGATAGTTTTACTGAGTATAAAATTCTAATCTGATGCTTCTTCATTTCTTTCTGAATTTACTCTCAGAGCTCTAAAGATATTATTCTGGCTTCCAGTGTTATTATTGAGAGGTCTGCTTTGGTTTAATTTTTATTTGTTTGAAGTTATTTTATCTTGTTTCTATTTTAAGATCTTTTCATCTTGGATGTTATGTTTGACAGTATACCTGGATGTGCTTTTTATATTTGGACTTCCTGAAGCTAAAAGTTGTTCTCCTTGGTAATATTAGAAAATTCTAAATCATTAACACTTTGAATGTTTCCTTATTTACATTCTTTCTCCCTTTCTCTCTGTCTCTCTCTTTCTCCATCTGAAACTTCAGTTACCTTCTTTATCTTCTGTTTTGCTTAACTATTTTTCATATTTTTAATTTCTTTGTCTCTGTACTATATGCTGTTTAAAGCCTTTTCAGATTCATTATTTGGTTCTTTTTTTATATGTCTCTAGTGATTTTTGAAAAATTTCTTGTCCTTTTTTTTTTTTTTAAAGATTTTATTTATTTATTTCACAGATGGAGAGAGATCACAAGGAGGCAGAGAGGCAGGCAGAGATGGGGGGGGGGAAGCAGGCTCCCCGCCGAGCAGGGAGCCCGATGCGGGCCTCGATCCCAGGACCCTGAGATCATGACCTGAGCCGAAGGCAGAGGCTTTACCCACTGAGCCACCCAGGCACCCATGTCCTTCTTGATAATCTTGATATCTTGCCTCTCGAAACATGTGACTGATATTCACTTCATAGTCTGTATGTACCTTTTCAAAACCTACACTATTTTGAGTCTGATTATTTTGGTGATTCTCATTCACAGTTGCTTGTATGGCTTCAATCTCCTTCTCAGAATGTTCTTTCTCAATTCGTTTACTGGGATGTCACCATTTGGAGGCTTTTGGTTTTGGATTTTTTTTGTTCTTATCTCTCCCCTTTCATAGACTCCATCCAGGCTTTGTCTCCACTTTACCTCTGCAGCTGTGGGCCACTAGGTATGGCGCACATTCTCTCAGGACAAACAATGATTTTGGAACTTGCTTTCTTCTTTGTATTTACACCGTCTTACTATATGCCCATTAAGATTTCCTTGTCTTTTTCATCAGTTCAGACAAGTAATACAAAAATATATCATTTTACAAAAATTTATTCAGTATTTGTAGGTATTACTTTCTGGGAGAATTTTTCTGGACAACTATCCTAGCATATTTTCAAAAATAAAAGTGCCTAGTCATCTTTTTTTTTAAAGATTTTATTTATTTATTTGATAGAGAGAGATCACAGGTAGGCCTAGAGGCAGGCAGAGAGAGAGGAGGAAGCAGGCTCTCCACTGAGCAGGGAGCCTGATGCGGGCCTCGATCCCAGGGCCCTGAGATTATGACCTGAGCCGAAGGCAGAGGCTTAACCCACTTAACCACCCAGGTGCCCCGCCTAATCATCTTTTAAATGATCTGCTTACCTATAGACAAATGAAAGCCTTTTATGGATATGTGTTATGTGATGCATATAGAGATCCCTGAAACTTAATCCCATACCTGGTACATATAAGACAATGAAGGAATAAAGAAGAAATTAATGGAATCAATCATATAGTCTTACAGCATAAGATCCTTAAAAAATAACTAAAAAATCAAGAAATGTAAGACATTGCTATTTTCCCAGAAGATTTGGACATCATATAAATTTGCTTATTTTACTGTAAAGATGCCTGAAAGAGATTTCATAGCCTAGTGAAAAATCTTAATTATGGGAGAAAATTAAAAAGTCAAAATATTGCTAAATATATATAATTTATGCATAACTACTTTTAAAAATGTACAGTCATTGATATCAGGCCACTATGCTTTAATTGCCCAGTTTTAACTTATTTGCACCCCCCCCAAAAAAAGGCAACCTGATGGGTGTCTTTAATCCCTAACTTTATTTTGTAGAAATTTTCTGTCCTTTACATAAATGAGCCTAAATGGTAGAGGTAAAAAAAGACAATTTGTGGTAAAAATGCCTATATATTAGGGAAAGATTTGGGGCCTGGGTCCTAGAGGAAGATTTGAAGCATAGTAACTTATTTTTTATTTTAATCAGTTATGTATGGCCTGATCCTAAGAAATCGAATTCCATGGATTGTATTTTTTTATTTTTAGTTTTTTTTTTAATACTTGCAATATTTGTAAAGCCACGCATTTAAACATGGAAACAGACGTGAAATTTTTATATACTTTTACTGGGATGTTAATAAGCTTAAAAAAAAAAAAACTGCATCGATGAAAATTCCTGGGAAAACGGCCGACCTGTGTTAGTGTGTATGTGCATGTGTGTGTGTGTGTGTGTGTGTGTGTGTTGTGTCTACCTGTGTGTTTACACTTGTTTGTGGTTCACATATTTTGTGGTTGAATTATCCAAAGTTTGTCCCCTCCCTTCTGATGAAGACTTGCATTCCAACTTCATTGCAGTGTGCAGTTCTTCTGTGTGGTTTGCTTTTTCTTGCATCTGAAAATAATTTGGGAGAAACAGAAACATAAAATTTGATTTGGCCTGAAAAATTTTTTCTTCATTTCTTTTTAAAATGTGACCAGTCCAGCCATTTCTATATAAGGATAAAGAGTCAAAGACTGGCTAATCCAGGAAAAATGTGAACCTGAACACTTCTTCACATCCGATATTTGGACAAACCAATCCCAAAATATCCAAGACTTATTCCTTGGCTCTGAGAATTACAACATCATAGGGATAGCTCTTTTCCCATTATTGGCAGATCTTTTGCTTGTTCACACTTTGCCATTGAGATTTTCTTCTTAAGATTCTTCTTGAAAAAGATTGAGTTTAACTAGAATGAACACTGCACTCCTAAAGTCACAAGAAATGCAAGGCAAAATGATTTTATTTTCAGGCATCAGTGCAAAGTATTTAAATCTGGAAGACTTCACTTCAAAATTAGACCAAAAATAGAAATCATTTTCTAAACTATGGAACATCCAGTTCAATGAAACACCACCCAGGCATATTTACAAAAGTTTTGAAACTATGGTATGTGTTTATTATAAAATTAAATGGAAAAGTAAGCTCTAAAATTATATGGTGCTACATTAGTACAACTATGACTTCTTTTAAGGCTAGAATAGAAAAAATAAATCAGATAAAAATGCACCGTCGAACTGTTAATAGTCTTTATCTTTTTGTTTAGAGAGTATGAAATTTTTTAAAAACTGTCACTTTTCTAAACTTGATGTGTGTGGGTATTTTTGTGATTTTTATTTCTCTATTATTGATTGATTGATTGATTGATTGACTTGGAAAGGGCAGTGTGTTAAGGCGGAGCATATTTCCAGGAGCCTGAGTTCTGATTCTGGTCTTTACCATCTAGTCATGAGGGCTTTATACTGGAATATTTATGATCCAAAATACTATTATACTGAGACTGTATTTCATTCGTGCCTTATTCTGGTGATCCATTAAAAAATGTATTTTCTATTCTGTTTATATTATATAAGGAACTGGATAACTGTTTAGAAATATATTCGTACTGAGAGACATCACAAATCACATATTTCACTATGAAAGTGACCCTATGAAGTGACATCTTAGTTGCAGACGTTTGCCTTGATGACCAAAAATGGCTGGGTCTGGCAAGGTTTAAGGTGATTGCTGCTTAATATGGAGAATAAACACCAATCTGTGGTACTGACAGAAAAATGAAAGCAAATGTGGCTTAGGACCCATTGCTTTTATGGGTTTCTGTGTGTTAGGTTGTCTCATGCAAAGGCCCATTTCTTTAACTCTTAGATATTGCTTTAAATCCTCAAGCTCTAGTAGGTATTAATCATAGTAAATACCTCATGTGAAATTTACCAAATAACAGTATATTTTCTCTCAGTCCAACTTTTTACATCATCAAAGTCAGTCAACTTAGTTCTAAAATAAAGGGAAACCATGAAAATTTCCAGAATGTTTAACTCTAATACATACCCTATTTCTGATTTTTAACGGACATAAACCAATTTTCGATATGAACTGTAGGGTGTGCCTTCGACCCATTAGAAGTTATATATTTTTCTATTCTTTACTGTATTTCAACATAAATACTTTTCCCTGTAATCAAAGGCTGATGCCTTCCAGTACCTTCAAGTAATACTTTCTGCGGATATGAGTTCTTAGAAGTTTTTTGAAAAATGTTATAAAATAGCTTACAGGAGGCCACAGACATTCCCCTGCATCATAGTGCAAATTACATGCAAGTCTCATGAACAGTCTACCTATTTAAATTATCCAGTAGAGAGTTCTGACAGTGGTTTGTCTGTGAAATTGTAGCCTGTGCCATTTAAGGCAGGCCAAGCACCTTAACTGTTTTAAGAGCACATTTGTCCTGACCAGTCTGGTTGAATTTTTTCAGGGAGAAATCACTGTTGAAGCAGTAAACATTCTTATGGATATGAAATCCTTATGGAAACCTGGGCATTTTAAAGTGAATACTGGGGGACATTCTATAAAACTATGGTCATCACTCAAGCTAGACGTTCAGATGGGTTTTATTCAAGATAGTTATAGATAAACCCTATATTTTAGTTGAATGAGGCTAAGGAACAAAATTTTAGGTAGAGAATAATCTTGTTGTTTTGTTGGATTTTATTAAAGTTCTTAACATTCTTTATTATACATCCTGATTGACCTAGCTTGGGTAATGGGCTTACCAATCCCTTAGGAAGCATAGATTTCCATAGTAAAACTGGGGTACTATTGGCAGACAGATGGGAATGAAGTTTGAGATGGCAAGAAAAAAAAATCCAGTGCTTTTTGTTTATTTTCCTTGTTTCTTAAGTTAGAGCTGATGCGGTATATGCATGAAAAATAATAGTTTCCCCTACAAGTGCTAATTATTTGAAATACTTGAACCTTCTTTTTTTCTTCTTCCCTCTCTCGTTTCTGCCCTCCCTCTTTCCCTCCGTCCCTCTTCCCTTCCTTCTTTCCTTCCTTTTGCCCCTCTGTCATTCCACACTTCCCCCTCCTTCCTTACCCTTCCCTTTCTTCCTTTCTTCCCTTTCTTCGATCGTGGCCGCATTGTTATTCCAAAGCACAATACTAAAGTCATAGGCCTAGTTCAAGTTGATAACTGACACTCAGATTCAGATCAAACAATAATTCATTTATTGTGGCTTTTTCAGTTTTGTAACTTGCTACAAAGTCATTTAGGGATGTATGAAGAATTAAGCTATTCTTTTCTTAAAATAGTAATTGCTCCTTCAAAATTTAAAAGGATAGAATTTTTTTAATTTCAAGTATTCCTCCAGATATATTTCTTAAAACTCTATGTTGTGCTGTAATAAAATTATTATAGAGTTAGAAAAAAGTATTCTTGAAAGAAAAAAAAATTGTGGAAATGGATCTAGGACTATTGATTTGTTGCTTATTGTACTCAGAGGTGGTATTTGATATTGAATAAAGAAATATTTTCTTATATTAGTTTTGGTTTAAATTTATATAATGACATTAAAGATATGTGTTTTAAAGTAGTGCCCCCCAAAATACTAGAAATCTCGTTTCCCCACAGTGAGCAAACTGGAGAACTTTTGTGACATGAAAGAAAACCTTTCCCAAAGCCTGCTGTTGAGGTTGGTTTTAGAAGTTGCATTTCCCCCACCTACTATTTGTTCTACTGTAAATTTCATGAATGAAATCTTTTCTGTTTTTCTTTTATTCCCTCCTGTAAATCACTTCCTGAAAGTCCAGCTACTAATGTGCATCTTTTACATATTGGCTGAATTGCCATATTATCATTAGATCAGAAGATACTATCTGTGTATGGTTTGGGGCTTGTCTATGATTATGAATCGCTGATCCAGTAGAATCCTTCCAAAGACAACAGGCTAAACTTGATTGCAGTTAAGATGATTCACATTTTTTACATCCCCAGAGAGGAATCATTTTATACTGAAGTAATACAGTCAATGGAGCTGATTTCAGACTCTCTTTGAAATGCAAATGCTTATAGAGAGAGGTAGGAGTTCAATTAAAATTGTCAGTGAGAGGAGAAGATGGAATAGACATACTTTTCCTTATTCCTTCTGCTATGGACAACTAAAAATCCTGGGATCGACCCCATGTCAGGTGCCCTGCTCAGCAGGGAGCCTGCTTCTCCCTCTCCCTCTGTTCCTCCCTCCCACTGCCCTCCCCCATGCTCATGCACTATGTCTCTCTCTTAAATAAATAAATAAAATCTTTAAAAAAATATATACAAGGGCAATCAAGAAGTGCCTGTTTCCAGCTGTTCTGTCTCCAGGTCACCTTCCTTAAAAAACAAAGAAAAACAAATATAGAAAGATATACAAAACAAATGAACAGAACAAAACAAATAGGAAGACTGAAAGATGAGAGAAGAAGACAGACTGACTGGGAACTCAGGACCCAAGAAATAACACNTCTCTCTCTTAAATAAATAAATAAAATCTTTAAAAAAATATATACAAGGGCAATCAAGAAGTGCCTGTTTCCAGCTGTTCTGTCTCCAGGTCACCTTCCTTAAAAAACAAAGAAAAACAAATATAGAAAGATATACAAAACAAATGAACAGAACAAAACAAATAGGAAGACTGAAAGATGAGAGAAGAAGACAGACTGACTGGGAACTCAGGACCCAAGAAATAACACAATGGTGAATTCCCTGTATTTTATTTTTGCCTCCTATATCCCATATTTGGAGCTAAGGAAACTGGTAACTCAGAAAGACGAGTGGATATGGACCAAAAAAGCCCCAACAAAGCCTGCTCTCCTTAGCTAAAGGACCAGGAATAGGGTGGCCTGGCAAGAAAAAAGAGTTTTAGACAATAATTGCTCTACTTTAGCTAAATACTATGGGAAAGAAAAATCTGGCCCCACCCTCACACATGCCAGTGAAAGCTAACAGGAGATTCTAGACTTCCACCATCATCAGGCTATGAGGAATGTCCCTCAACTTTGGGGCAACGTCAGAGAGAGCCTAGTGAAGCATCAGGAGTTTCACCACCATCTAGCAGTAAGGAAGCCATCTTCCCACTCTCTGGTGTTACATGCAGAGCAGTAGAATGCACCTGTTTCTCTACCAGCAGGGTGGTATCAGAGGATGCTAATTACAGTTGACGATTTCAACATCCTTCTCCCAATAATTGATAGAACAGCCAGACAGAAAATCAGCACAGATACAGAAGAACTCAACACTATCATCAACCCACAGGCTTAAACTTTCATAAAAAACTACCCCCCCAAAAGAAAAAACTCCCCCAATACCAGCAGAATACACATTCTTCTCAAAGATCCATGGAACTTTGCTGAAATAGATGATACCCTGGGAAGTAACACAAACTACAACACATTTAAAATAACTGAAGTTATATAAAGTGTGGTCTTTGACCACACATTGGCATCATACTACCTACCAATAACAAAAAGATAACAGGAAAATCTCTAAACATTTGGAAACTAAACAACACATTTGTAATCATGGTCAAAGAGAAAGTCTTAAGGAAAACTAAAAACATATATATATATATATATTGAATTGAATGAAAATTAAAATACAATGTATCAAAATTTGTGGGTCATAGCTAATGAAATTCTGTGGGGGAAATTTGTATCACTAAATATTTATATGAGGAGAGAGAAGTCTCAAATCAATAATCTATACACCTAAGTTTGATAACTTAGAATAAATGGACTAAATCTTCAAAAAGCACAAACTACCACAACTCACCCAATAAGAAACAGACAATGAGAATAATTGCAGTAACACTAGAACCACTAAGGGAATTGAATTCATAATTTTGAAACTAATTATACAAATATTTAAAGAAAAAGTAACATCCATTATACACACAATATTTTCCAAAAAAAAAAAGGAGAAAACATTTCCCAGTTAGTTTTATGAAATTAATATGACCCTGATACCAAAATAAGACAAAGAAAGGACAAAAATGAAAAGTACAGACTAATAACCCTTATTAATATAAAGTAAAAATCCTTAACAAAATATTAGCAAATAGTATTCAGCAATATATAAAAAGAATTATATGTCACGACAAAGCAGGGTTTATTTCTGGGATGCAAGGCTAGTTTACTATTTGAAAATCAGTAATGTAATACACCATATTAACAGTCTAAAGAACAAAAATCACATAATGGTATCAGTTGGTGCATAAAATGCATTTTACAAAAATTCAGTATTTATTCATGACAAAAACTCCCAGAAAATCAGGAATAGAGGGGAAATTCCACGACTTGATAAAGAGCATCTTCAAAAGCAAAAATAAAAACCCTACAGAAAAGATAGACTTAATGATGAAAGACTGAATGCTTTCCACCTAAGATCAGGAACAATCCAAAGATTTCTGCTCCCTCTGCTCCTATTCAAACATTAACTGGAAATTCTAGTCAATGCCATATGACAAGAAAAGAAGATAGAAACTATAGAAATCATTACACCCCCGAAAGTGAAATACTTAGGTATAATACTAACAGAATACATGCAAGACGAGGAAAACTACAAAACTCTTATAAAAAAAAAAAAAACCTAAGTAAGTAGAGAGAGAGTCCATGTTTGTGAACTCAATATTGTTAAGATGTCAGTTATTCCCAACTGACCTACAACTGACCTATAGATTCAGTGCAATCCCAACCAAAATCTCAGAGAATTATTTGGTAGCCATCAATAAAGTGGTTCTCAAGTTTCCATGGAAAGGCAAAAGATCCAAAAGAGCCCACACAGTATCAAAGAACAGGTTAGAGGACTGACACTACCTGACTTCAAGACTTACTATAAAACTACGGTAATCAAGACAGAGTGGTATTGATGAAAGAATAGACAAATAAATCAGTGGAACAGAATAGAGTGCCCAGAAATAGACCCACATAAACAGAGTTAACTGATCTTTGACAAAGAAACCAAGGCAATGCAATGGAGCAGATTGTCTTTTCAACAAGTGTGGTAGAACAAACTGGACATCCATGTGCAAAAAAAAAAAAATAATCTAGGCACAGGCCTTACACACAAAATTAACTTGAAATGGATTATTGACATAAATGTAAAGTGCAAAACTATAAAACTCCTAGAAGATAACATAGGAGAAAATGTAGATGATCTTGGGTGTGGTTTAGGTACAACATCAAAGGCATGATCCATGAAAACAATAATTGTAAACTGGACTTTATTAAAATTAAAGACTACTCTGCACAGCATAATATCACGAGAATGAGAAGATAAGGCATAGGATGGGAGAAAATACTTGCGAAAGACACATCTGATAACTGTTTCACAAAATATACAAAGAATTCATAAAACTCAACAATAAGAAAACAAATAACCCAATTAAAAAATGGGTCAAAGATCTTAGCAGACACGTCACCAAAGAAGATATGCAGATAGCAAATAAGTGTGTGAAAATATGCTTCATATTATATGTCATCAGGGACGTGCTAATTAAAACAGTGAGATACCACTACACATCAAGTAGAATGGCCAAAATCAGGATTGCTAGCATTAAATGCTGGTGAGTGTGGAGCCACAGGATTCTCATTCACTGCTGTTGAGAATGAACTGGTACAGCCCCTTTGGGAGACAGTTTGGCAGTTTCTTACAAAACTAAGCATCCTCTTACCATACAATCCAGTAAGCACCCTCTTTGGTATTTACCCAAAGAGTTGAAAACTTATGTCAACACAAAAACTGTACACAGATGCTTATAGCAGCTTTATTTATAACTGCACAAACTTGGAAGCAACCAAGACATCCTTAAGGAGGTGAATGGTTAAATAAACTGTGGTACATCCAGATACTAGAATATTATTCAGCTCTAAAAAGAAATTAGCTTTCAAACCACGAGAAGAGGGACACCTGGGTGGCTCAGTAGGTTAAGGGTCTGCCTTCAGCTCAGGTCCTGAGATCGAGCCCCGCATTGGGCTCCCTGCTCAGTGCGGAGACTGCTTCTCTCTCTCCCACTGCCTGCTGTTCCCCCTGCTTGTACTCTCTCTGACAAATGAATAAATAAAATCTTAAAAGCAAAACAAAACCGTGAGAAGATATGGAGGAAATTAAAATGCATATTGCTAAGTGGAAGAAGCCACTCTGAAAATACTATATACTGTATGAGTCCAAGCATACGACATCCTATACATAAATAACTAGGGAGATGGTAAAAATCTCAGCAGTTGACAGGGGTTGGGGAATAGAGAGATGAGTAGGCAGAGCACAGAGGATTTTTAGGGCAATGAAAATACTCTACGTGATACTATAATGGTAGACACAAGTCGTTATATATTTGTCCAAACCAACAGACTATATAACACCAAGAGTGAACCCTAAGGTAAACTATGGACTTTGGGGTAATAACGAGGTGTCAGTATGTAGATTCATCTAGCATAATAAAGGTACCCGCTAGTGAGGGATGTTGATAATGGGTGTGGGCAGGGGGGTCTATGAAAAATATCTCTGCCTTCCTCTCAATTTTTCTGTGAATCTAAAACTCTAAAAAATTAAAATCTTTAAAAAAACACAAATATATTTATTTAATAATAATAATGATAAATAATATTTCCTATTATAAAAGAAAAATAGAACTCTACATTTTTGTAGAGGATACGATAGTCTCTGTAGACAATCCCAAGGAATCTATAAAAACTCCTAGACTTTATAAGTGAGTTCAGCAAGATTGCAAGATACAAGATAAGCATATAAAAGTTAATCGTAGGTCTCCCACAGGTGTCAGGCACAGTCAGCAAGGTCAGTGGGGTTAACGGGGTCCACAGCAGTGGCAGTAGCTACAGGTGGGAAATGATGCAATAAAGATTTTTTTTATTAAAGACTAATAAAACAAAAGTGGATTGTAATTCTGTATACTAACAATGAACACACAGACATAAAAATTAAAAATACAATGCCATTTTTGTTCCCTCAAAAAAAATGAAAGATTTAGGTATAACTCTAACAAGCACATATGCTGAAAACTGTGGAGTGCTGATGAAACAGATCAAAGAAGATATAAATAAGTATAGAGCCATACAGTGTTTGTGAATTGAAAGACTCAACATAATAAAGATGTCAGTTTTCCCCAAATTCCCATCCAGGTTTAACACAATTTCTATCAAAATCCCAGGAAAATTTTTGTGTAGTGAGAGATTATTCTAAAGAAACTCCTCTTCCTGTTTTCAAGACTTACTATATAATGATGGTAATTAAGATAGTGTGATGGCGGAGGAATACACACATAGATCAAAACAATAGAATAAAGAATCTAGAAATCGACTCACACAATTATACCCAACTGATTTTTGATGCTCAAAACAAGTGACAGACGAAGAAAAAAATTTTCAAGCTACATATCCAACAAGAGATGAGTATCTAGAATATATAGGAAGACTCAAAACTTAGTACACAAACAACTCCATTAGAAAACAGGCAGAAACATTTCACTGGCCAGGATGCCCAGAGAGCCCATAAAGCACATGAAAAGATGTTCAACAATATTAGCCATCAGGGAAATGCAAATTAAAATTTCAATGAGATAGTACTACACACCTATCAAAATGACTAAAAGGAGATAGTGAGAACCCAAATGCTAGTAAGGCTGTGGAGAAACTGGATCACTTATGCATTGCTGGTGGGAATGTAAAATGATCTAGCTATTCTGGAAAACAGTTTATTGGTTTCTTAAAAACCAAACATGTGACGGCCTTACAGCCCAGCAATTATGCTCCCGGGCATATATTTGTTTTTTTTTTTTTTTAAGATTTTATTTATTTATTTCACAGAGGGAGAGAGATCACAAGGAGGCAGAGAGGCAGGCAGACAGAGAGAGGGGGAAGCAGGCTCCCTGCTGAGCAGAGAGTCTGATATGGGCCTCGATCCCAGGACCCTGAGATCATGACCTGAGCCAAAAGCAGAGGCTTTAACCCACTGAGCCACCCAGGCGCCCGCTCCTGGGCATTTATCCCAGAGAAATGAAAACTTACATTCACACAAAAACCTGTACACAAATGTTCATAAGAGCATCATGTAATACAAACTGGGATGGAGGCAGATATTATTTAATGGATGAATGATTACAAATACTGTGGTCTATTCATATCACCAAATATAGCTCCTTAATAACAAGAAATTAACTTTTGATACACATAACAACTTGGATGAATCTTGAAAGAATTATATTACATTAAAAAATGCCAATCCCAAAAGGTAACACACTGTATTGTTTCATTTATATAACATTCTTAAAAATAATAAAACTGTAGAAATGGAGAACAGATTAATAGTTACAAGAGTTAGAAATAGGGGGGAGGGAAAGGAAGATAGGAGAGAAGTAGGTGGCTATACCAGGGCAAAATGAGAGATCTTTGTGGTGATGGAAATGTGCTGCATTTTTTTTCAATAAGTCCTGTTTATTTTTTGTATATTAAGGTTTTTTTCAATTTAAATTCCAGTTAGTTAGCATATATGTAATGTTAATTTAAAGTGTGCACTAGAGTGATTCAACACTTCCGTACAACACCTGGTGCTTATCACAACAAGAGCCCTCCTTAATTCCCATCTTCTATTTCACCCCTCCCCCCACACACCTCCCCATTGGTAACCATCAGTTTGTTCTCTATAGTTAAGAATTTGTTTCTTGGTTTGCCTCTCTCTCTCTTTTTTCCCTTTGCTCATTTGTGTTTCTTAAAATCACATGGTATTTGTCTTTCCCTGACTTATTTCGCTTAGCATTGTACTCCCTAGCTCCATCTATGTTGTTGCAAATGGAAGATTTCATTCATTTTTATGGCTGAGTGATATTCCATTGTATATATATACCACATCTTCTTTATGCATTCGTCAGTCAGTGGGCACTTGAGTGGTTTCCATAATTTAGCTATTGTAGATAATACTGCTATAAACATTGGGATGCATGTATCCCTTTGAATTATATTTTTGTATTCTTTGGGTAAATACCTTGTAGTGCAATTGCTGGATCATAGGGTAGTACTATTTTTAAGTTTTTGAGGAACTTCCATACTGTTTTCCATAATAGCTGCCTCAGTTTGCATTCCCACCACAATGCAAGAGGGTTCCCCTTTCTCCACCTTGCCAACGCCTGTTGTTTCTTGTATTGTTGACTTTAGCCACTGTGATAGGTGTAAAGTGATATCTTACTTTAGTATTGATTTGTATTTTCCTGATGATAAGTGATGTTGAACATTTTTTCATGTGTCTGTTGGCTATCTGTCTTTGGAGAAATGTCTGTTCGTGTTTTCTGCCCATTTTTAAATTGAATTATTTGTTTTTTGGGTGTTGAGTTGTGTGAGTTCTTCATATATATATATATATATTTTTTCCAGATATGTCATTTGCAGATATCTACTCCCATTCCTCAAGTTTCCTTTTGGTTTCATTGATTGTTTTCTTTGCTGTACAGAAACCTTTTCTTTTGATGTTGTCCCAATAGTTTATTTTTTGCTTTTATTTCCCTTTTCTTAAGAGACATATCTAGAAAAATTTTGCTACAGCCAATGTCAGAGAAATTACCTCATGTTCTGTCTTCTAGGATTTTTATCGTTTCAGGTCTCATAGGTCTTTAATCCATTTTGAGTTAATTTTTGTGTATGGTATAAAAAAGTGGTCCAGTTTCATTCTTTTGCATGTAGCTGTCCAGTTTTCCCAACACCGTTTGTTGAAGAGACTGTCTTTTTCCCATTGCGTATTTTAGTCTCCCTTGTTGAAGATTAAATGACCATGAAATTATGGGTTTATTTTCTGGGTTTTCTATTCTATTCCACTGATCTATGTGTTTATTTTTTTCAGTACCCTACTGTTTTGATTACTTCAGCTTTGTAATATAACTTGAGGTCCGGAATTGTGACACCTCTAGTTTCATTTTTCTTTTTCAAGATTTGTCTATTCAGGGTCTTCTGTGGTTCCATGTAAATTTTAGGATTGTTTCTTCTACTTCTGTGAAAAATATGTTGGTATTTTGATAGGAATTACATTAAATCTATAGATTGCTTTGGATTCTATAGACATTTCAACAATACTTATTGTTCTAAACCCACGAGCATGGAGCGTCTTTCCATTTCTTTGGGTCATCTTCAATTTCTTTCATCAGTGTTTTATAGTTTTCAGAGCAAAGGTCTTTCTTTCATCTCATTGGTTCAGTTTATTCTTAGGTTATTTTATTATTTTTGGTGCAATTGTAAATGGGATTGTTTTCTTAATTTCTCTTTCTGCTACTTCATTATTAGTGTATAGAAATGCAACAGATTTTTGTACATTGATTTTTGTGTCCTGCAATTTTACTAGTTTTGTATCCTGTGACTTTAGTAGCTTTTTGGTGGAGTCTTTGGTGTTTTCTATACGTAGCATCATGTCATCTGCAAATAGTGCAAGTTTTACTTCTTCTTTACCAGTTTGGATGACTTCTATTTCTTTCTCTTATCTGCTGTGGCTAGAACTTCCAGTACTGTGTTGCACAAAAGCAGTGAGAGTGGACATCCTTGTCTTGATTCTGGCCTTAAGGGAAAAGCTCTCAGTTTTTCCCCGTTGAATATTATATTCACTGTGGGTTTTTTTATATGAGGCCTTTTTTCCAAAATTTCATTGCTGGTAATAAGTCTGTCCAAATTTTCTATTTCTATTTCTTCCTGCTTCAGTTTTAATAGATTATATGTTTTTAGGAATTTATCCATTTCTTCTAGATTATCCAGTTTGTTGGCATACAATTTTTCATAATATTCTCTTACAATTATTTGTATTTTTGTAGTGTTGGGTCTTATTTCTCCTCTTTCATTTGTGATTTTGTTTATTTGGGTCCCCTCTTTTTTCTTATTACTTATTTGGTTGTTTGGTTTTTATTGATGACTCTTGGCTAGAGGTTTATCAATTTGGTTGATCTTTTCCAAGAGTCAGCTCTTGGTCTCATTGATCTGTTCTGTTGTTTTTTTTTNCATTGATTGTTTTCTTTGCTGTACAGAAACCTTTTCTTTTGATGTTGTCCCAATAGTTTATTTTTTGCTTTTATTTCCCTTAAGAGACATATCTAGAAAAATTTTGCTACAGCCAATGTCAGAGAAATTACCTCATGTCCTGTCTTCTAGGATTTTTATCGTTTCAGGTCTCATAGGTCTTTAATCCATTTTGAGTTAATTTTTGTGTATGGTATAAAAAAGTGGTCCAGTTTCATTCTTTTGCATGTAGCTGTCCAGTTTTCCCAACACCGTTTGTTGAAGAGACTGTCTTTTTCCCATTGCGTATTTTAGTCTCCCTTGTTGAAGATTAAATGACCATGAAATTATGGGTTTATTTTCTGGGTTTTCTATTCTATTCCACTGATCTATGTGTTTATTTTTTTCAGTACCCTACTGTTTTGATTACTTCAGCTTTGTAATATAACTTGAGGTCCGGAATTGTGACACCTCTAGTTTCATTTTTCTTTTTCAAGATTTGTCTATTCAGGGTCTTCTGTGGTTCCATGTAAATTTTAGGATTGTTTCTTCTACTTCTGTGAAAAATATGTTGGTATTTTGATAGGAATTACATTAAATCTATAGATTGCTTTGGATTCTATAGACATTTCAACAATACTTATTGTTCTAAACCCACGAGCATGGAGCGTCTTTCCATTTCTTTGGGTCATCTTCAATTTCTTTCATCAGTGTTTTATAGTTTTCAGAGCAAAGGTCTTTCTTTCATCTCATTGGTTCAGTTTATTCTTAGGTTATTTTATTATTTTTGGTGCAATTGTAAATGGGATTGTTTTCTTAATTTCTCTTTCTGCTACTTCATTATTAGTGTATAGAAATGCAACAGATTTTTGTACATTGATTTTTGTGTCCTGCAATTTTACTAGTTTTGTATCCTGTGACTTTAGTAGCTTTTTGGTGGAGTCTTTGGTGTTTTCTATACGTAGCATCATGTCATCTGCAAATAGTGCAAGTTTTACTTCTTCTTTACCAGTTTGGATGACTTCTATTTCTTTCTCTTATCTGCTGTGGCTAGAACTTCCAGTACTGTGTTGCACAAAAGCAGTGAGAGTGGACATCCTTGTCTTGATTCTGGCCTTAAGGGAAAAGCTCTCAGTTTTTCCCCGTTGAATATTATATTCACTGTGGGTTTTTTTATATGAGGCCTTTTTTCCAAAATTTCATTGCTGGTAATAAGTCTGTCCAAATTTTCTATTTCTATTTCTTCCTGCTTCAGTTTTAATAGATTATATGTTTTTAGGAATTTATCCATTTCTTCTAGATTATCCAGTTTGTTGGCATACAATTTTTCATAATATTCTCTTACAATTATTTGTATTTTTGTAGTGTTGGGTCTTATTTCTCCTCTTTCATTTGTGATTTTGTTTATTTGGGTCCCCTCTTTTTTCTTATTACTTATTTGGTTGTTTGGTTTTTATTGATGACTCTTGGCTAGAGGTTTATCAATTTGGTTGATCTTTTCCAAGAGTCAGCTCTTGGTCTCATTGATCTGTTCTGTTGTTTTTTTTTAGTTTCTATATCATTTATTTCTGCTCTAATCTTTATTATTTCCTCCCTTCTGCTGGTTTTTTTTTTAAGATTTTATTTATTTATTTGACAGAGAGATCACAAGTAGGCAGAGAGGCAGGCAGAGAGAGAGGAGGAAGCAGGCACCCTGCCGAGCAGAGAGCCCGATGCGGGGCTCTATCCCAGGACCCTGAGATCATGACCTGAGCCAAAGGCAGAGGCTTTTAACCCACTGAGCCACCCAGGCAACCCTGGGGTTTTGTTTGTTCTTCCTTTTCTAGTTCCTTTACATGTAAGGTTAGGGTGTTTCTTTTTCTTGTAAGATTTTTCTGGTAAGATTTTTCTTGCTCGTTGAGATAAGCCTGTCTTGCTATCAATTTCCTTCTTAGAACCACTTTTGTTACATCCCAAAGGCTTTGGTTCATTGTGTTTAATGTGATGCATCTTTAATGTCCACATCAATATCCTGGTTGTGGTAATGTATTACAGTTTTGCAGGATCTTATAATTTGGGGAAAACTGGGTAATATGTACATGGGATCTACAACTGCTTGTGAATTATCCCCAAATTAAAGGTTGATTTTTAAAAAGTGTCCAGTAGAAGTCACCAAAATTAAGGCTTCTTATGTCAAATTGCTACTGAAAATTACTTATTTTTAAATTTTGGAGTGAAAATTATTTTGCCTACAGGTATTTGGGGTTAGGATAATTTCCATTTAAGGTCATATAATTTATTGCTGTCAGTTACTTCTCCCATTCTGTGTTAGAGAAGTTCTTTCAGTGTCATTTGTAAAAGTCATTAACAGTCTGAAGTGATACAGTGATAAATTCTGGATTTATGGTCAATTATGAAATACTCATAAATACTCAATTATTAACTACTCATATAAATGATTGTGGTATCCTTTTTGTCTCAAGGTGTATTTAGTACTACTATGTTGCCCAACAATAAATATTATATTTTTGGTCAATTTGTGAAAATACTTGCAGTGTTACTATGCTTCCATAAAATGAAACTCTAGTAAGAAACGTAGCAAGAATCATAATGAATAATCTCTAGTAGTTTTTTGCAGAAGCCATCTGTAGTGTGGTGAGCTTTTTATTAAAGACAATTTTTAGTGGAGTCTGAGATTCCCAATGATAAATTTACTATTGTCTTGGCATTGGGAGATTCCAGATTCACTACTTGAATATTTTATGGAGTCAGACATTAAATTTAATGCTTGAGTCAAATTACAAAAAGACAGCTATGAAGATAGAGATATAGATCCTGATTACCAGGAAGCAGACTCCCACAGGCAATGACTGATAAACTAGGATGAGTACATACTGATCCTATATAGAAATAAAATAATAAGAATAATAAAAGAGTATGAAAGAGTGACTATAATTAATACTTAAAAATTTTATCTTTTAAAATTATTACTGACCATTGTATCATAGAGTCTAATAACATTAAATGAATTTTCAGTTGGAAATAATATTTTATATATTTTAACTATATTAAAAGATGGATAATTTCCAACATTGGTAGGTAAATGGGTGCACACATGTAGTTGGTGGGAGTATTAATTTTATCACAGATTTTTTTGGAGAGAAATTTTGTAATAAAGAATAAAATGTAAAATGTTTCCATAGTCTTTGGTTCAGTGTGGCTCTTGTAGAAATCCAGTGTAAAGAAATAATCATGCACAAGGATAAATAAATATGTTCACTATGCATCATTTATGGTCATGAATATCTAGAAATAAATAATGGTATGATTGGACAGATTATATTATATTCACACTTTGGCATATTATATAGTCACTGAAGAAGAAGATCAATATGAATTCCTGATTTTAGGGGCAAGGGAACTGCAATTTTCCCTTTTTACTTTATATGTTCCTCTGTTATTTGAATATAGTTTCAAGAAATATATTACTTCTGTAATTTTAATGTAAATTAAATGACATATATGATAGATAAATAAGTCATGCTCACTGAAATAGAACTAGCACTGTAAAAATTATGGAAAGATTTGCATATTTTGTGGAAAATAAGCTTGCTAGAGTAATTTTTATAATAATTTTCCAATAACTAATATTTGTTAGCACAATTATGAGGACAGTTATGTGTGAGTAAAACTTAGATACTACTCAGCTTAAGATTTCAAAGTTTTAAGTAGATTTAAGAGTATCTATAAAATGTACCTTGTCATTTGTATTTTTTTAATTAATCAGATATCAAAGACAAGTAAAATAAGACCTAAACTTTAATCATTTTCTAAATATCTGAGAAAAAGTACTGTTAACCAAAAAGAGGTGAACATGAGTAATGAATCTGTGGGCATTGAACTGGACATTGAACAATTTCCATATACAAAGCACATCTTGTATTAGCAATGAAATTAAAAGTTTTTCACTATATTTAGATTAAATAAATAAATGTGATTCATGTTTCAACTTGTTTATTTGACTAAATCTTTAGAGGAAAGAGTATTTCAAAGATTGACATTAAACTCTTTACCATGTCATGGATTTCTCAGAACTTTGGGTTCTCCCCTTAAAAAATAGGGAGGAGGGAGGGGGATACTAAATCAGTGATGAGAAAACTGTTGCACGAGGTCAAATACAAAAAAAAAAAGTATTTGTGGGCTACATTTTTAGCAAGCAATGGAAATTATATCTTTTTAAATCAGGAACTGCAGTAACTATCACTGGACTTAGACACTCTTTCATTAATTTGTTGTCACTTAAGGGTTTCAAAATGTTAACCAATTTTCCAAAAATGGAAATAAATGATACACATTGTAGCATCCAATTAGAATGTTGTAGCATGAACAAAATTTGTTTCTGAAAATAATTCTGAAACCAATTTATTTTATAATCTGTGTGATGGCTAATTTTATGTGTCAACTTGGATAGGCCATGGTGCCCAAATATGTGGTTGAACATTATTCTGGATATTTCTATGAGGGTGTTTTTAGATGAGATTAACATTTAAATTGGTGGACTTTCAGTAGAAGAGGTTGCCCTCCATAGTGTAGATAGGCGTCATTCAATCAGTTGAAGGCTTGAAGAATAAAAGACTGAGCTCCCCAAGCGTAAGAGAATTCTGCAACACTCTGAACCTGTATAGCAACTCCTGCTTTTCCCTGATTTTCCATCCTGACAGTCTTTGGACTTAAACTGTAACACTGACTTTTCTCTGGGTTTCCAGCCTCCTGGCCCATCCTGCAGATTTTGAACTTGACAGCTTCATGAGCCAATTCCTTAAAATAAATCTTTACATATATGTAAATCTCTTATACAACACACACACAAATGTACGCATGCACACACATCCTATTGGTTCCGTTTCTCTGAAGAACCCTCACTAATACAATCTGCTTAGTTTTCTCAAAGTGTATTTAATTAACTTTAAAATCATTTTCCCATTGCAAATAAATTAAGCAGCAATCCTCATGCCTCACAGTCCCCATTTCAAGGTATCTCTCTGACTTAGTCAATAACTCTCAATGATTGTTTAGTGAATCTATTCTTGAATCTTCTTTGTTTGCAGACCTAAGTGCACCCAAAGTGTTAAAGACCACCGAGGTCTCAGATGGGCCAATGAACATGAGTTTTCCCTCTGACAGATTAGGCTATATGTGGCTAGGGGGCTCAGGTAGTTCATTTTTAAGTTTTCTCCCAGAGATAACCTATGGTCTATAATTCTAAATGTAACATTTACTATAAATTGGGCGTGTATATTATTGTGCAAGTTGGAGCAAGAGACTGAGTGATGAACACTTGAAACAATGTTGCTATTGTGGGCACAGGATTTTTATTGGCTTTGGAAACATTGGTTTTCTCATAATAATGATGATTTAACTGGTCTGGATGGTAATAAAAAGGGGCATTTGAGGTATTCATAGATAAAATTATGTGAGGGATCCAGGGTCATAAAGCAAGGGTACAATAGCTGCCAATGTTTATCATCCTTCAAAATATAAAATGATGCTTCCTCTCATAGAATTCTAGAATTGGAAAAGATGTTATAGAAATGTTATTTCGTTAAACCTCTCATTCTAGAGATTAAGAAAATAGTCAAAGAGGTCAAATTATACTTCATCAGACTTACCAGGTCTTAAAATAAAAATGCTATATGAGGTTTAGGCAGAGGAATCCCCAGAAGACCCAAGCAAGCAGCATAGTCTGGAGGCTTAGACTTAGTTTCATTCACCACAGTTGTATGAAGTAAGACCTCTTAACCAGTGTTTACCTATTTTGCAAAGGATGCCTTACAACAGCTGACAGAGAAGGAAAAGAGCAAATTTATGAACTGTCAGTTAAGCATGAGTGCACAAGCTAAAAATGGATTGGAACTTCACTATAGCCCCGCTCCATGGTGACCCTGAAAGACATTAGTTGGGGAAAATCTTCTCAATAGGCAGAGCTCCGGGTGGTACAACTGATATTCCTCTTCTGGTCAAAAGAAAATAGCCCAGGATTAAAATCTATGTAATTTCATGGGTGACAAATAGCTTGGAAGGAAAAAGGTGAGAAGATCAGGGACAAGGTCTACAGTCATGGTTGTGGATGGACTTATGGGAGTGGGTGTAAAGTGTGGAGATCTTTGTGTTGCGTGTTTGTGTCCACAAAAGAACATCTACCCTGGAACAGGCATTAAACAACCAAGTAAGCAAAGTGGACAAAATGTCTACCAGTCCATGTTAGCCAACTCCCTCTGTCATCAGAGACCCCAGTGTTTGAACACTGGGTGCAAAGAAACAAAGTAACTATGGTGTCAAGGATGGAGGCTGTGTATGGGCCCAGCTATAAGATGTTCCAATTACCAAGACTGATAGAACTTCTGCCCCTGCTAAACGACCCGACAGTTAGCAAGAGAGACCAATGCTAACATCACCATTCCTTCAAGAGGCCAAGCAACCATCTCCTGGCAAGTTGAATATATTGGACTCATTCCCTCCTAGAAGAGACCTCCATTCATTTTGAATTAACGCTTTATTAATCTACACATATTCTAGGATGGATTTGCCTTTCCTGTTTGAAGAACCTCAGACAGCATCATTATCCATGGGATTACAGCAAGTTTAATTGATCCCCATGAATTCCCAATAACATTATCAGACTAAGGTAGTGTTTGTAACCAGGAGTAATTTTCCCCCAGGGGACATTTGGCAAAGTCTGGAGACACAGTTGGTTGGCACAACTAGGAGGATGCTACTGACATCTAGTGGCTAGAGGCCAGAGTTGCTGCTAAACATCCTACAACATATAGGATAATTCCTCGTATCAAAGAATTATCTCACCCAAAATGTCTATATGCCACTGTTCAAAAACTCCGGACTAAGAGACTGACTTTATGGCAAAGAAAGTGCAACAGTGGGCCAACAATCCAAAGATCCACAGGTCCTGTCACATACCACAGTGTCCAAAAGGAGCTGGCATTGAAGAGCAATAGAATAGCTTTTATTTGTCACAGGTATGGCTCAAAAATGAAACCATGCAAGGATAGGGAGTCATCTTCCAGGACACAGTATATACTCAAGTATATACTCATATCAATGACTACTATATGGTGCTTTGCCCCATTAGTTAGAATACATGGTGCCAGGAATCAAGGAGTGAAAGTAAGAATGACCCATAGGGAATTTCTGCTTCCTTTGTCTGAAATTCTGACCTCTTGTGTGTTTAGTGGTCTTTGTTCCTAAGGTGGAAAACACCCACCATGGAAATGCAAAGTACGATTTATGCCTGTGTACTTCATACTCCTTATGCTAAGAAGCCAGTGGCAAGGAGAGTAGCGCCATATTGATAGAGGCTATTGATCTGAACATCAGGAGGAAGGCTGTTATGACACAGTGGGGACAAGGAGGAATATGTTTGGTGTATGCTTATCTCTTAATACGACTTTGTCCAGTTTCAATGGTAAATAGACAAATAGAGTAGCCACAGCCTCAAAAGGACTTAATGACTTGGGGTTTAGGCAATCAGATATGACTTCTGATTACCCCATCAGTCTGGATAGACTAAGCCACCAAGACCAGCACAGGTACTAACTGTAGGAGAAGAGAATCTAGGATAGATTGTGGAATAAGGAGATAGTAACTTATCACAGCTGTAGCTGTGAGAGCTAGAGTTTTCTCTGTTAATTTCCCTCGAATAAGTTTACCCTAGGAAAAACAATCACCACTGTACTGAAGGAACGACGTTTAGGGCTTAGGTAAAGCAAGAGGAGTGAAGACATGTAAAAGTGGACAGTAATGCACGCTGTGTTACCCTGCCCGGATTCCTCTTCCAGGAAGGAAGGACTGATTCCCTTAACTACGGAGTGTGTTGCTGGCTGGTAGCTCTTAGCTCCTAGTCCTCTCTGGGTTTTTTCTCCCCTGAAGAAAGTCACATTGCACGAGATCACTCTTTCTCCGGAGGGCAAGATTCATCCCAAGGTTGGTTGAAGGCCGAGTCCCTTTTCCCTAACTCAGGATGTATCTAAAGGGCCATTCTGACCTCAGGGAAAGCCCAAGTGCAGTTGTTACTGCACTCAGCTCAGCTTCTCCCTTGGCCCAACTTTGCTTCCTTATCATCCTGCACAAGTGTTGATCCTGACAGCAATTCCCCTCAAAACTTTGTGTAAACTAAGCTCCATCTCCCAGGGAACTTTCTGGGGAATCTGACCTGCAACATAAATACATGCACAACCATTGAGGCCCTTCAAGATATGGTGGAAGCATGCTGCTTAAACTTGCCAGAACTTCCCTTCTTCCTTGAGAGCTTACCTTCAAATGTCTGTTCACAGACACACGGCATTCCCTTCCTCGCTTTTGCTTCTTCTCTTTCATGTTTGGGGAAGTTTTCTGCTAGAAGCCAGACTAACAACTGTTAGAATGAGAAAGAGGGGCACCTGGGTGGCTCAGCGGGTTAAGCCTCTGCCTTTGGCTTGTGTCATGATCTCAGGGTCCTGGGATCCAGTGTCCTGCATCCAGCTCTCTGCTCAGCAGGGAGCCTGCTTCCGCTCAGTGGGGAGCCTGCTTCCTCCTCTCTCTCTGCCTGCCTCTCTGCCTACTTGTGATCTCTCTCTGTGTCAAATAAATAAATAAAATCTTAAAAAAGAAAAAAAGAATGAGAAAGAAAAGCACATAAAAGGCTATCCTTTCTTACCTCATTTTTATCTGCAGCAAGTACCCTGTGATAAAAAGATTGAAAGGAATTGCAGTTAATTTAGTCCAACAAATATTTGGCCTGAACCATTTCTTTATGAAATGCAAAACTCACCTTGATCTAGGCTCAAATTTACCAATGTTCCTTTTTTTTCTTCTTTCAAACACACTGACTTTATGTCAATCTTGATTTTAATCATCTTCCAGAAGACTATAACTTTGAGATGTTCGTGCAACAGCTGTGTCAGATTCTTATGTCTGTCACTTCTCTTCTTGTGCGTAAGACTGCTGGGGGTGGGAGTTGGGGGGAGGAACTGGCTGAAGTAAAGGGTCAGTGTCAAATATTAACTGAAAAACAAATGGATAAGCTCAGTAATATTATAATCCACTTGAAATTATAGTCAAACTCCTTATTGGCCAGATCTGAGTTCTAAATATCCCCACTCAGCAAATAAACTCAGACTATTCCCTTAAGTGCATATTTCTATGGGGAAAAAAATCAGAAAAAGTTAACTATAATTGGGATAATTTCTTTAAGTGCTTAGTAAAATTCATCAGTGAAACCATCTGAGCCCAGCATTTTCTTGGAGGGAAGGTTTGTTTTTTTAATTGAGATATAATTGACATGCATTATATTGGAAGTTTAGGTGTACAACATAGTAATTTAATACATGTGCATTTGCAAAATGATCACTATAATGAATGTAGTAACATCCATCACCACACTTAATTAACAATTTTTTTTTCTTGTGATAAGAACGTTTAAGATCTACTTAGCAACTTACAAATATACAATACAGTATTATTAACTATAATCAACTATACTGTACATTATTTCCCCAGCACTTACTTATTTTATACCTGGAAATTTGTGCCTTTTGATTACCTTTTAATTATGACTTTTATTTATTTAATGGGACTACTCCATTTTTTTCTTTCATTTTTACCAGTTTCGTTTGGTGTTTTTCTCAATAAGAATGTTTACCCCTTTCATCTGATTTAATTTTTTTCATAAAACTTATCACAGTATTTAATGTTTCACTTTTTTCTTGTATAATTTTCACCTACATCACTTACCATCAGCCAAAAGACTTCCTCTAGCATTTCTTGTAGTGCATATCTGCTGCAGATCAATACTTTCCTAGGTTAACAGGTTTATATTTTTCTTTAGTAAGTTTAGAGATGTCATTCCAGTGTCCTCTGACTTCCACTGTTTCTGGTGAGGGGTCAGCTGTCTTACTGTAGATCCCTATATTTAAAGTATATTTTCTTCCTGTTCTTCTTATGTACTATTTGACTTTGACTTTCAGCAACTTAAAATCATGTGCCTGTAAGGTTTTTCCCCCTGCTTCATGGTTACTTAGATTCTTATAATAATGGGTTGATTTTTAAATAAAATTTTAAAATTTTCCAACCAATATTTCCTCAAATAATTTTTCTTCCTCATACTCTCTTTTCCCCTTTCTAAGACTTCAGTCAGACAACTGTTATTTCATCTGATGCTTTTGTACGGTCACTGATGTTTTGCTTTTGATTTTTAAAGTAATTTTTGTGCTAAATTTGCTCATGATTATTAATTATTCTGATAGAAAAATTTAAAAAATCAAAAGATAAGCAGTATCAACAAATTCATATTGTACTATTGGAAATAGAAGTTTTTTTTCTTTTCTTCCAAAGTTTGTACCTCATTTTCTTTTGAATGTCTTACTATCTTGACCAGGACTTGCAGTTTGTGTTGAGAAAAAGCAAGGATAATAAGCATTTTTATTTTTAATCTAATCTTAAGGGGAAAATATCTAAAATTTCACCATAGGAAACAGTTTCCTAGGTTACTGAAAGATAACTTTGATCAACCTTACAGAGTTTCCTACTTTTCAGTATTTTGCTGTTTTAAGTAAATTTTGAAATTTATTGCTTTTGATTTCTTCAACTCTTGGGAAAATATGAGGCACTCTTCAAAGTGCTAGTCTTCAAACATTTCAAAATGTCTCCATTTCTGAATACATGTAGGATTGCACTGTCTTCTCCCCTGGAAGTCAGGTTGGTTGTGTTATGTGCTTTGGTTTACAGTATTAGCAGAAGAGATAGATGTCATTTATGGGCAGAAATCTTCAAAGCCAGTGTGTCATAGTTTGCCAGGTTCCCTTTTTCTGACTTAGTGATTATGTAAGCATGTGTAGAGAAGGAGCTTCCAACAGCCTGGATCCCTCAGTGACTATCGTGAGCAGAATCTTTGTGCCAATGTTCATTGGATGGGTAACATGAGAAAAATTTAATTTTTATCATGATCTACTTCTTAGATGTCAAGGTTGTTTATTCATGCAGAATAACTTAAACTAATCTTTTATTTTTATTCTTTACGTTAAGCTATTTTTTTCATTGAAGATACATTTGATCATAGTATATTAATTATTAATATTTTTTATTTCATAGCTTCCTCTCATAGATAATACTATACTTGGCATACCTAATAGGCAAAACTGGGTAAGCAATGCAGCTTAGAGAATATTTTATTTTTTTTCTAGGGAATATTTTCTTTTAAAAATTTTTTCTTCCAAGTTGAATATATAGTCCCTGTTCTCAGGGAATAATAGCCAGACAGTTTACTAGAAAAAAGTAAATAAATTCCGAAAGACAATTTTTCATGTATATGGGAACATGGAGAAAAAAGAAGAAGAAATCTTTTTTAGACAGAGCAATCGTAAAAGGCTTCCTGGAAAAAGTGACATTTAAATTGAGCTTGAAGGGTGAACAGAGTTATGTTAGGAAAATTCTAGGCAGGGTCCATTAACTATATTATGAAGAGAGTATAAACAGGCAATATTAGTGGAGCAGCAAGTTATACAGTTTTCCTTACTTATAATGAACAGCAGAGTTAATCTGTAGGAGTGTGAATATGATTCTATAGGCATCAAATATTTTTAATAAGTGAGAATTTTTTTTATTTTAAGAAGATGATTAATATTGCCATAGCATGAATTGTAAGAGGTGGGTGCTAGCAGTCATGAGAGTTTGGGAGGGGCAAGGATTTTTCATTGTTGAGGTGACACAGTGAGGACCTTGACAAGGGGATGGAAAGGAAGGAGCAGCTTTGAATTTTGTTGAGCTACATGGTTTACAGGTGTGTTTGTCTATGACTTAGCACTTGAAAACCTAACATTCTTCATTTCTGTATATCGTGAGCCATATAGAGTCCATAACCACATACATATTTATTGGATAACCACCTCAAACATATTAACTTATATCATTGACTCAGTATGCTAATGTTTAACACTAAAGCCAAAAGTGAAAACACAGATGCTTAGGGAAAGAAAAGTTGGCAGCACATTCCTCTGGGAATTAGGTAGGGTATTTTTTGTTTGTTTGCTTGTTGTTCTTTGCCTTATGTTATAGGGCAGTTGTGATTCAGGTATATTTGTTTATTCTGATGGAAAAAATCCTCCTACTGAAGCAAAAGTACCATTATAAAGAGCTGGATGTAATCAACAGCACCCTACTTTGCCATTTCTTGCTTGACTGGAAGGGGGTCCCATTCAGGGACTGTTGATCAGACTTTTTTGTCCCCTTATTTCAAAAGGCATTTTTGGAAATTGTGATATTTTTCCATGTTTGAAAGCATCGTTTGTCCAGGGGAGAAGGGTTGGTCATCAAGCATAGGGAAGTTATGGGGTTTCGAAAGTGGTCACTTTGAGAGTCACTTCATAATATATTTGTCGGTATGTCTTTCTTCCAGTTCTGGTTTTGTTACCTTCTCTCTGTTTTCAAAGTAAACAGCGGTGTAAAGAGAGCTATCTTCCTGCTGCTCAAAATAACTACTTAGTTGGGTAAAATTTATAATGTTGAATTCTACTTTTAGCCAGGAAATGCAAACAAAGCTTGGAGACTGCTTGTTCCCTGACCCCAAATTCATTCCATGTTGCTATAGCATCACCCCTGAGAAAATGGGCCCGCCTGTTTTCCTCTCCATAGACGCACTCAATGGGCTTTTGTCAGCTCTTGAATTATAGCATTAAAATTTAAACACCACGGATTTAATGGAGGATTATTATGACACTCCAGTGCATTCTTTCTGTCGCCATTAGCAACAATCCATGGATGAAATAAAATAATTGTTTTAAGAGATGCTGTTTTCCTAAAAGATGAAGGATCTATCTCACATTCTTGGAGTTTTAGAAACTGGTTTGTGTGGGACCATTACCATGAGAAGAGTACTGGTAGTATATAATACCAATCCAATGATTAAGGGTATTTTTTTTCTTTTGGTTCACCAATCTACAAAAGCAGAAGATATTTTCACAGGCCCCCAGAAGATGAACTTCAATCTGTTGCTCCCAAACACATTCTCCACTGTCTGGAAGACGTGCAAAGGCAATGGTACAGCGTTCTCCATCTCAAATCCTTCAAAGAGCTGTGGGAATAAAAGAATCCCCGCCAAAAGCCTCAGAGAGATCTGTCTGTCTGTATGGTATGGTAATGACTGAGGCTAGTCCAGATAGGATTCTGGGAGAAACTCAGCTATTGAAACTTAATGAATGGAACAGAGAATTTCTTGTTACAATACTGTTTGTTTCTTCGATTGGTCATATCCTTGGACCTAAGAAGACATCAAAATAAATAATAAAAGCAAGATATTGTTGGATTGGTCTTTGAATTTTCATTTGGTTATATAATCTGCGTAATTTTCTTATAGGTAATTTTGCATCTGGATTTATTTTTTTCTACCAGCCATTTGACTACTAATCATGTGACCTTTTTATTTCTTCCCTGTTCTAATGTCAGCATCCAGGTTTATATTCAGGATTGTATTTTTCTTTTCAGCCACAGAGATTACAACAACTTTTGTTGCTCTCACAGCTACTGAATTATGGATATATCCTTTCTTTAAAATATTCAGAATATTTCTAATTTTTTTTAGCTTTGGAGTAAACTTAAGTTCATTGTATAAATAATACAAAATGAGTAACAGGCAGTAAATAAATCATCCTTTAGATTTTCACCACCCACAGATAATACTTCTTAACCTAAGTGTGATTCTTCATATATAGCAATGAAGATAAATTTTATTTTCACCAAAGACTTTTTAGGGTTCCCCTGCTCTCTTCCCAGAGGAAACCCTATTACCAGAGCCTTGTGTTTTCTTTTACAGGTTGTCCACACAAACATCTTTATATGTGGTATTTTTGCATGAAAATGATAAATTTTACACTTTTTTTAATGCCTTGCCTTTTTATGTAACAATAAATCTTGAAACCAGAATTTGTATGGCGGACCATAGAGGTGATGTTGTTGTGGGACCAGAGGGCTTGGGGTTTGAGGGAAGAGTGAAAGGGTTCTGCTTTAAGGTTGCCTGTCTAACTAAGAAAGCACGCTGTTATTTATTAGGTTGTGGGTGCCTGATCAATAAATGGAAAAGGTTGTGAACTATGTTCTTATTCACACCTTACATAACAGTGAGAAAATACTGTCCATAAAAACAAAATGTTACTAACATTATTTTTACTTGTTGTGTTTTGGGATAATTTGACGTGGTTTGTATGGAACAATTTCTCTGTCTAGTCCCTAAATTAGAGATTTTTTTAATAGTTCCAAAACTGTTAAAGAATTGTGCAGGGTCTGATATGTTCTCTTACTTGCAAGTTCACAAGTTAGAATTTGTATGGGGAGGGATGCATAGGGGTAATATTCTTGTAGGATCATTGGGTTGGGGTCTTGATGGAGGAGACTAAGGGACACCTTGATAAACATGATAAGCAACATGAACATCAACCTATTTTTGAGAGTTCCTTTTGCTCCCAAGTCCTATGGAAGTGACATAGATGGGCCCAGATGTAGCCTACATATGTAGTAGTTTGTATTCCAGGAGAGGAACCCTTAGCATAAAGAATGTCAATATTTATTTATTTTTTATTTTTTATTTTTTTTTAAGATTTTATTTATTTATTTGACACAGAGAGATCAGATCACAAGTAGGCTGAGAGGCAGGCAGAGAGAGAGGAGGAAGCAGGCTCCCTGCCGAGCAGAGAACCCGATGCGGGCCTCGATCCAGGACCCTGAGATCATGACCTGAGCCGAAGGCAGAGGCTTTAACCCACTGAGCCACCCAGGTGCCCAAGAATGTCAATATTTATAATGAGCAGTAAGCATGTCTGCTCTTTAATCAAGAGGGAGATATTATCTTTATTATAGCAGACAGTAAGCATGCAGTTTGTTCCAGGGAGAAACACTATCTCCATCATTCAAAGTCATTCATTATACAAATATCCTTAAAAAGATAGTCCAGAAGAAAAAAGTCAGTGCCTCTGTTCCTAAGATGTTTCAAGCTCTGAGACCCATGGAAAATTGTTTCCCAACACATTCCATGGTTTGGACGTCCTTAATGTATTCAGCTTCTCACTCTCTACTTCCCCATTTGTAGTCATTCTTTTATTAAGAAGCAGTACCAGCTGCTGTAATATTCCTATGTATTGTTTATTTCTATTGGATAATTTCCCAGGTGGAATGATTAGGTAGGAGTAGATATATTTAATTTTAATATATTTTGTCCATTTTCTCAACCAAGAGGTTGTTAATATTAACATTTTGAACAGGTGTGTCCAAGAGTGACTCACTCCCTAATGTGGAAAAAAATAAATGGTAAGCCTCATATTCTTTAATCTTTTCTAGAAAAATATATGAACACAGAAATTAGAGAATTTAATTAGAACTCTTGGTCCATTTGGTCTGCTATAACAAAAGCAGACTTATGGCTTATAAATGAGAGAAATTTATTTTTCACGGTTCTGGAGACTGGGAAGTCCAAGGTCAAGGCACTGACTGATTCGGTGTCTGGTGACCCTACTTCCTGGTTCCTAGACAGTCATCTTTTCACTGTATCCTCGCATGCTGGAGAAGATAAAGGAGTTCTCCACGGTCTATTTTATAAGGGCATTAAAGCCATTCGTGTGGGCTTCATTATCCTGACTTACGTACCTCCCAAAGTCCTACGTCCAAATACCATCATATTGGGGATTAGGTTTCCACATATGAATTTGGGAGGGACACAAACATTCAGTCTATAGCAAAATTTAATAAAGAACCTTAAATACAATGATTAGACAATTGATATAGCTGCTTTGAAAAGAAAAAGCTCATTATATTTTATCGGGACAATGAAAAAAGTCTAGAAAATATTTATAGGCTTGTTTCCATAAAATTTAAAAGTATACACTTAGCTTATATCTCATCATTATGAAATTTGAGATTTTATCTAAAGTTCATTTGAAAAGGACAAAGATTTTTCTTTATTAAGAGATTCTAAGGATTTTTCACTTATAATTCTAAATATATTTTTAAAAAATAGAATAGTACATTTATTAATGTTTCTTGTAAAAAAACTGTATTCACTTGTTTTTAGTTATGTTTCTTGTATGAAATTGAGGCTACCCACTAGACATAACTCACTCTAAGACCTCACTGATTTATTCGTAACTGCCTTGGTAGTGGCTTGAACTTAGTAGCATCAAAAACACAGAATTTTTTTTTTTTAATGTTTCTTAAGTAAAGAGTTACTTATTTGAGAGAGAGAGAGAGAGAGAGAGCACAGATATATGCATGCAGGGAGTGGGGAGGGGCAGGGGAAAGAGAGAATCTTAAGCAGACCCCCCACTGACCAAGGAGCCCAGTGCAGGCCTTGATCCCATGACCCTGAGATTATGACCTGAGCAGAAGGCAAGAGGCAGAAGTTTAACCAACTGAACCACCCAGGCACCGTCACACTAAGAATTTTTATTAATCTTTCTACTACTATGTAATCTTTCCTAAAATAAATTTTGTTATTTAACATATTCAATTTTAATAAGTAGTAACTATTCAAGTTTTTCTCCTTTAGAAAAATCTGTATCAGTAACAGGTATTCTCACTTAAAATTTTTACTCAACTAATTGAGAAAAATCATATTTTATTATTGTATTAATCCACTCTGACTTAAATTCGGGTCCTCAAGATTTTTATTTATGATGTCAGTCGAATATTATCTCTGATCAAAGATCACAGCAAAATGGAACTAACTGGCATTGATGTGAGTCAATAGAATCAACAAACAATATAGATCTCGTGGACTACAGATATGAGAAGTATGAGATGTAAGACATGTATAAAATATTTTAAAAATTGAGGGTAAAAGATTTCTTAAACTGGCAGGGGGATTTCAACAAATTAATACTTCAAAGAATAAAAATATAACCTTCAAATTAAAAATTATGGGATGATCAGATTAACAAAGATGAAAACCCAATAAGTAAACTTAAAGTTTCATCATAAAAATACTGAAAAATGCAGCACAAAGACAAAAGGAAATGAAAATTATTTAAGAGAGGTGATGAGATAGGGAAAATAGAATAAAAGGACCTAAACTTTGTCTTATCAGAGTTTGAGACAAGAATAGAGATCATGGAGCAGAGCTAACTTTTAAAAAGATAATAACAAAGAATTTCCAGGAATGATGAAAGACAAGAATTTATAGACAGAGGAAGTATAGTGCATTCCAAATGGCATAAATAAAAATGAATCTATGACTATATACCTTCCATGAAAGTTTTAAAACTCCAGAGACAAAGAGAAGTTCATAAAAGCAACCTGAAAGAATTAACAGATTTTCTCAAAATCAAAAACCTGAACTAACAGTAAATGCATCTTTAATAGCAATAACAGAAGCCAGGACACAGTGAAATGACAAAATTGTCAACCTCGAATTATATAACCAGCCAAACTCTCTTCAGTAACAAGGGCAAAATAAAGACATATTTACATAAATAAGAACTGAGAGTTTCTACCATCAGCAGAATTTCAGTAAGCCAACTTCTAAGGTGTATGTTCTTCAGCACAAAAGGAAATTACTTCAAAAGGAAGATCAAAGGTGCATACAAGTAAAGAAATTGCAAAAATATATACATACAAAATAGTCAAGCTATTGAATTGTTCAAGAAATATAAAAAAGAGATATGGCTAAATAATATTTGGAGTGGAAAAGAACATAATTAGAGATTAAAAAGATAATATCAGAATTCTATGAACATTTAAATAGAGGAAAATTTTAAATTCTTGGGGAAAAAGTTTCACAACAAAAGAATAATCTTATAATAAGAAGAACTTAATAAAATTAAGAATAATCTGATTGGCTCTAGGACATTCTACCCCAAAATATGGCATATTGGCATATTAAATATTTTAAGCGAAGGAGCTTGAGAAAATGGCAAAAGTGGGACAGTCTCTCTGACCTTACCTACCTTCTCCCCACAGTGGGTCATAAAACCCTCATGTGGGATGTGCCTTCCCCACACCCAGAGGAAAGTAGAATCCTTATCTCCAACGACAAAGGGATCCCAGGAAGAATCCAAACATAGGATTTTCTGTTTTCCCCAGTTTACTACAATTTCTTCAGATTCCTTAACCTATCCTATTTCTGCTACTACTCACTCTTCATTAAACCTAGCATAAATGCATTCAATTCTGTTTCTTTTAAATCTTCATCTCTTTATGAAGTCTCCCATGTCATGTAAAGTTTATATTAAATAAATTTGTATGCTTTTCTCCTGCTACTCTGTCTTGGTCAGTTAAATTTTCAGACTTAGCCAGGAACCCTAAGAGTGTCAAGGAAAATCTTTTCCTCTCCTCCAAATCTTACAACAATATAAAATTGAACCAATTTTTTTTAAAAAGAACTTTTACAAAGCCAATAGCATGCCCAGATAATTTTTTAGAGTTTTATTAAACCTTTTAAAATATCACTCCAGTCTTGTACAAATTTTTCCAGAAAATGTAAATAGAAGGAAAAGAACCCATTTCATCATATAAGTCAAATATTATCTTAATAATAAAACCAGATATATTAGTTGTCTATTATTGCTGTAACAAATTACAATAAGCTTTGTTCTTAAAACAATATACATTACTTTCTCAGAGTCCTAGAGGTCAGAAGTCTGACCCAGATCTCACCAGAGTAAGATCAAGGTGTGAGCAAATCAGTTTCTTTCTGGGGATTAGGGTCTGCCTGTGTTTCCAACCTTGTGGCTTCTGCCATCTGCAAAGGCATCAATGGTGGGCTGAGTTCTCACACTGTCTCTGCTACTGCACAGCTGGGGAATGTTCTCTGCTTTTAAGAAATGGAAGGATTAGATTGGGTCCGCCTGAGCAATCAAAGCTAACCTTTCCTTCTCAAGATCTTTAATGTTAATCACATTTTCAAAGTTCCTTTTCCCAAGTAACATAGATTCTAGAGATTAGGATGTGGACATCATTTGGTGGGTGGGGTCATTTTTCTGCCTACCACACTCAATAAGTAAATATGAGAAAGGAGAATTAGAGGTCATGAACATACATGACAAAAATGCATAAAAGTATTTTTTAAAGATTTTATTTATTTATTTTTAGAGAGAGTGTGTGCACACATGTATGAGTGGGGGGAGGAGCAATGGGAGAGGAAGAGGGAGAATCTTGAGCAGACTCTGCAATGATTGCAGAGCCCCACAAAGGGGCACAATCCCACAACCCTGAGTCAAAATCAAGAGTCCCACCCTCAACCAACAGAGCCACCCAGGTTCACCTATATACAAGTATTTTAAACAATATTTTAGCAAAAGAATACTTTGGGAATCTTAATCCATGATCATATTATGATCAAGAAATTCAGCATTGTTGAACAGCTTAGCAAAATCTATAAATGTAATTCAGTATGTTAAAAGAATAAGATATAAGGGCACCTAGGTTGTGCAGCAGGTTGGGAGCCTGACTCATGATTCAGCTCAGGTCATAGTTTCAGGGTCTTGAGACTGAACTCCACCTTGGGCTCCATACTCAGCAGGGAAATGGCTTGAGATTCTCTCTCTCCCTCTCCCTCAACCCCTCCCCCTGTTCATACTCCCATTCTCTCTCCCTTTTTTGAAAATAAATAAATAAAATCTTAAAAAAAATAAAAAGACATGTAATCATCTCAGTAGCTACAAAAATTGCTAGAATTCAATTATTTATGATCTTAAAAATTCTTAGTAAACCAGAAATAAAAGAATTTCTATAATCTGATAAAAGAGATCAACAGAAAACCTATATTAAACATCAGCCTTGGGATGCCTGGGTGGCTCAGTTGGTTAAGCAGCTGCCTTCAGCCCAGGTCATGATCCCAGGGTCCTGGAATCGAGTCCCACATCGGACTCCTTGCTTGGCAGGGAGCCTGCTTCTCCCTCTGCCTCGGCCTGCCACTCTGCCTGCTTGTACTCTCTCTCTCTCTCTGACAAATAAATAAAATCTTTAAAAAATAAATAAATAAATTTGGGGGAAAGAAACGAAAATCTTTATAATTCACAGATGAAAAAATCCCCAAAGAATCAACAGAATTAATGAGACAATATGGCCAGGTACTTGGAAAAAATTAATATATAGAAACCTGTATACAGTTACAATAAAGTGTTAAAGATGAAATTTTAAAATAGATACCATTATTTTAGATCAACTTAGAGTACAAGATGCATAGAAATACATCCAATGAAAATGTGTAAGGCGTTCATGGAGAAAATCTTTAAATATTATTGAGAGATATTAAAGAAGATCTAAATAAATGAAAGCTTTGCCACCTTCAAAGAAGACTTCCTATTATACAGGTATCCATATCCCCAGCTATTCCACAAGTTACCATCAAGAGTAATCTTTTAACCTCTGGATCTTGAGCCAAGTTTAATTTTCTAACAATATTATTCATATAAAAATACTTGAGAGGTGCATGGGTGGCTCAGTTGGTTAAGCGTCTTTCTTTGGCTCAGGTCATGATCCCAGGGTCCTGGGATTGAGCCCTGCATCAGGGGTCTGTGCTCAATGGGGAGCGTCCCCCCCATCCTGCCTGCTGCTCCCCCCGCTTGCACTCTCTCTCTCCCCCTCTCTCTGTGTCAAATAAATAAATAAAATATTTTAAAATAAATAAAAAATAAAAATACTTGAAACTTAAATGATCATGAACAGAAGACATTATAAATAAATAGGGCTATAGTGATAAACTGGAATATTATACAGGCGGGAAAATAATGAAGCTTTAAACGTGTGGGGGGAAAAGTGATAAAACATTGTATATATGATTCAATTTTGTGAGACTAAAATTAAGAAAAACTAAGGAATATATTTTGAAAGACTTTTAAAAAATGTACAATAAATTCAAAATTCAGGAGAGTGATTACCTTTGGGGACAGGAAGATAAGATATGAAAAAATATACAAGTATACACAGGTAGTTCCAAAGCTGTTGGTAATACTCTAGTTTATAAATCTAGAAATTGATTAATTGTTGTTTATTTTATTATGTTTCAGAACTTATACATATGTTACTATGTGTTATATATATTAATACTATATAATAAAAATTTTTTAAGTTATGTGTTATAAATAAGAGGAACAAGATTATTACAATAAAACAAAACACAACAACTATAATGTTCTCACCATCAATAATAACATTGGTTAATATTTTGTTGTATTTCCTTCTAGTACACACACATGCACACACACACGATTATTTCCCTTATTTTATTTTTCTTAAATAGTATCATACTATTTAGACTATTGGACATTTTCTCTTTTTTACAAGCGTGAGCATTTCCTTTTTTTCTAAATAGTGCTTCAAGATAGAACTTCTTAGGCTCCATTATCTTAATCACTGTAACTTATTTACTCAGCATACCAGTCTTGACATTGACATTGTATTCTTATATTATTATGGCTGTGATGAGTATTCTTGCACCTAATTCTTTGTAAATATAACCTTGATTATTTCCTTAGTGTAAATTTCTAGAAATAAAACTGATGAATCAAAGTATACAGATTTCAGTGGTCAAACTGACCTACTTTAGAGTGCACCCAGAGGTATGAGGCATAATTTTTCCTCTCTCACATACTGTAGTATTAAATTTTGTATTTAGCATTAAATTTAGTACCATAGTATTAAATTAACACCATGTAAATTTGGGGAGGAATAATGAACCTAGTCACTGGATAAATCAACATAAAATTTTCTTATCTTTGTCTTTCCTTTCTGTCTTTCATTCACACACATAAAAACAAAAACAAAAACAAAAAACCCTGACACTATAGATCACCAGGTATTGAGAGAAAATCAAAAGAACAAAGAAGGAAGCTGATACTCTAGGCAAAAGAAAGAAATTTTATCAAAAGAGAATTTGAAAGAATCATCTTCTGTAAGATTCCAGAGAATATTTTATCAATAAAACAAAAATATGTTGCTATGAAAGAAGAAAAGCCAGAGAACAAAAAGCTTTATTGGAACTTAAAACTATGCTTCTTAAAATAAAAGTATTTTAAAACCATGATTGTGGAAATAAAATTATTCATAAAGAGATCAAATTAAAAAATAGTCCTGGTAGAAGAACTTAGTCCCATCAAGGAAAATCTCCCAGAATGAAAAGCAAAAAGAGATGAAAATTGGATAGATGTGAAAGTGTTTGGGGTATTAAGCTGCTATATACATCAAAGGTGGCATTAGTAATGGGTAGTGGAATATAATATACAATGGAAATTCTACATATTTGGGCAGAAAATTGGGACAAACATATTCACCTAATATATAAAGATGTGAGGATGTCCATGTGTGTGTATCTGATTATACAGTTGAGTTGTCTAATTTGACCAACTCACTTTCTCTTTCAGAAGACACCTTTTATTATGGAATTACTTCTCAGCAGTGTGGAAATCACATAGGTTCCTAGAGGTTACAAGATGCAATTTCATTCAGGCTAGAAACGTGGGTAGCATGGAGTTTCATGCATGGTCTGATACTTCTGTGATTGTAGGTAAGCCATGCTTGGGTAGGTATACACGAGAGAACAGTGATGGCCATTAGAGAACATGGGTCAGTTTTACCAATTTCTTGAAGGAGTGACTTAAGTTCAGACTTAGAACAAGCACTCTGCATATTCATCATTTCGCCTCAACTCCATTTTCCTTCTTAGAGGCTTTACAGCCAAACAGCACAGACAATTTCATTTGTCTGTCAAGCTCTCTGTAATACACTTAGGTTTTCATTATTATGCAATCTGAGTGCACATGGATTTTTCATAAAGTCGTGTGCTTCCTACAAGATATAAATGTTCAACCTGATGATCCCAAACTCCTAAAATAGGCCCCCAAACATACCTGAAACCCAACAGTAGTTCCAGGAAGTCCACTAATACCTATGCTTTCAAACCACAGATACGTGCTACTCAGTGAGAAAGCACCTTTAGCCTAGTCTCACTGCTTAGTAACAAAAAGTTAGGTTGGTGGCATACACCATTTCCAACAAAATGAGGAAACCTAAACCACTGACTAACGTTGTCAACTCCAGAAATTGGGATTAGGTTATGGAGAAAATAAAAATATTAAATGAAGTTACCCTGATAAATATTGACTTTCTGGCAAGTTTGGATCTCCTCATGCTAAATAAAAATATGAGGTTTCTTAGTGACACTTGACCTATGAAGTCATCTCCAATAATGTTATAATATATTGGACAAGAACTGCAAAACAAATGATTCCCCTAACTGAGCCAAATTATTACAACAGCCTTTGACTAATTCTCTCCATATTATGCTTTCCTCTTGCCAATTACCACCTACTTCCTCCATATGGTTTTCCTAGTTTATGGGAATTTCAGGCTGTCGGTATCATAAACTTAAAGAACAATGACCACAGACAGAAAGTATAAACAAAATGTAATCATAATGCAATATCTTAATTTGGGGAATAAAGGTGCAAAGAGCACAAAAGTACTGAAAAATGTACAAGAAACCAGAGGTTGATTTTCTTGGTTGGGTTAAGTTTATCGAATTATACTCTGAGAATTCTATCTTTCAGCTCCTTTCTGACTTCTCATAAACAAAAGTCAAAGTCTCAGTTTCCATAGCATTTTCCTCTTTCTCCTCTCCTAAATTGGGCTTAATTCAATTTCTCAAAATATTCTTCTACAGAAAATTACCACTGTTAATACAATAATTTTATACTTTGCACAAATAAATCTCCAAGTAAATAATATCATGAATAATATAAATTTTGATCATAAGATGAAAAGCAAAATGGCTTCACACACGTTATGGTGTATGGAAGAAGGAATGTAAATATGAAAAATAATACATGATCCTTGTACTCAAAAAAAACTTACCAAATACAAGGGGAAAAAGTTCAGGAGTCATGGGTGGAAACAAAGAGGTAAAGATAAAGAGAAGTGGGGAGTACTAACTGCATGCTGGATTTAAAACTATGTTTTGACATTTGAATGCTAATTTTATGGCATGAACTTATAAAAAGTCCTATTCCACTGCCATGGTAGAATGGACTTCCAGATCTGGGAGTGAAGGTCACTTCTGAATACTCAGCCATGGTATAATGATGTAGGATGTTTTTCTGGGTTGAATTTCAGGAAAGCCAGCTGAAAGACCTGCGGATCCCCTTACCCAAGAATTTAACACTGCCACTGGATGCAAACA
>LNAC01000372.1:1487992-1707665 GCA_002007465.1 Ailurus styani | reverse complement strand
GATTCACAGACCTGTACCCCTTGGGCAAAGAATAAAAATAAAATTAAAAAAAAAACAAATACAAAAACAAAATGTTTTACTGAGGTATAATTGGTATACAGGAAACTGCATGTGTTTAAAGTGTCAATCTGGTAACATATGAATACACCCATGAAATCCTCACCGCAATCAAGATAATGAACATATGGATTACCCCTGAATGTTTTCTTTTGTCCTTTTGTCCTACCCCTACTCCATCCCCAGGCAACTACTGATCCGTTTCCTATTATTATAGATTAGTTTGTGTTCTCTAGAATTTTATATAAATGGAATTATAAAGTATATATTCTTTCTGTCTGGCTTTTTCCATTCAACTTAATTATTTCAAAATTCATTCATGCTGTATCAATAGTTCATTCCTTTTTACTAGTAATATTGCATTGTATAACTATATATGTGTGTGTGTGTATACATATATATATCCATATGTATGTATATGGATATACATTCACCTGTTGATGGACATTTGGGTTGTTTCTAATTTTTTGTTATTGCAACCAAAGCTACCATGAACATTTATGTTCAAGTCTTTGTGTGGATGTATGTTTTGATTTATGCTGGGTTAATACCTAGGACATGAATATAAATACCCAGGTAGGTATATGGCTTAACATTTTAAGAAGCTGCCAAACTGTTTTCCACAATGGCTGTAACATTTTACATTCTCACCAGCAATGTATGAGAATTCCAGCTGTTCCATACCCTCTCTCCATTTGGTAGTTTTTTATATTTTAAACATTCTCGTGGGTGTACTGGTATATCACTATGGTTTTAATGAGCATTTCCCTTATGATTAATGATGTTAAGTGTCTTTCCAGGTGCTCATTTGCCAACTGAATATCTTCTTTAGTAAAACGACTTTTCATATCTTTTGTCCACATTTTTATTTGTGTGTTTGTGTGTGTGTATGTGTGTGTTCTTATTATTGAGTTTCAAGAGTTCTTTATTAATCTGGATACAAGTCCTTTATCTGATATGTGATCTGCAAATATTTTCCTTCAGTCTGTGGCTTGTTTTTTCATTCTCTTCATAGTGTCTTTCAAAGAGCAAAAGTTCTTAATTTTGAGAAAGTCCAATTTACCAATTTTTCTTAGTGGATTATCCTTCTGGTGTGGCATCTAAAGAATCTTTGCCTGCCCCAAAGTCACCATGAGTTTTTTCTTATTTTTTCTTGCAGAAGTTTCATAGTTTTAAGTTTTATATTTAGATCTATGATTGATTTTTTAAAAATATTTATTCATTTATTTGAGAAAGAGAGAGCAAAAGCGTGCTGGGGGAAGGGGTAGAGGGAAAGGGAGAGAGAATCCTCAAGCAGACTCTCCACTGAGGGTGGAGCCCAACATGGGACTTGATCCCAGGACCTGAGAGCATGACCTGAGCCAAAATCAGGAGTCAGCTGCTCAAATGACTGAGCCATGCAGGCACACCATGTATGATCCATTTTGAGTTAATTCTTTTTATGTGGTGAGAGACATGAAATTTTTTGTTTCACATATAAATGTCACATTGTTTCAGGACCATTTATTGAAAAAAAACAAAAAACAAAAACCCACCACTTTCTTCAATGAAGTGTATTGTATCTTTGTTGAAAATCAAATGGGCCATACATGTGTAGACCTATTTATGGATTCTCTATTCTATTCTTTTAAACTACTTTATTTTCTTAACACCGATATCTTTAAGTCTTGCAGTCATGTAGTATAAACCTCTCAACTTTTTTTTTCCTAATTGTTTTGGCTACTCTAGATTCTCTTCATTTACACATGAATTTTAGAATCAACTTGTCAATTTCTACAGACAGTTTGCTGACATTTTGCTGATAGTTTGCTGAGATTTCGATGGAGGTTGCCTTGAATTTATAGATCAATTTGGCAAGAAATGACATCTTAAACATCAAGTCTTCAATCCCTTGGGTGTTTTTTTTAAAAATATGCCTGATTAATCCTGACCAACTTAATCAGAATCTATGGGTATTGTTATTTTCTAAGAAATTCCCTAGGTGATTTTACGTGAAGCCAGGATACTGAACACTGAGAGCTGACACATCTTTTAGTGGCGTTCTGCTTACTTCATATTCCCAAAGTGAATGAGCCATGTTGAATAACACAAGGAATGATTGAAGGAATTAGTGATGCTGAACTCAAAGAAAATCTTTCAGGGGGCCTGACTGGTTCAGTCAGAGCATGTGATTCTTGATCCTGGGGTTAGGAGTTCAAAACCCACACTGAGTGTAGAGATTACTTAAACAAATAAACTTGAAAAAAAAAAAAGAATAACTTTCAAGAAGACAGGGGTTTGAAGTGCTATCATGTAGAGTTAGGAGTTCAAAACCCACACTGAGTGTAGAGATTACTTAAACAAATAAACTTGAAAAAAAAAAAAGAATAACTTTCAAGAAGACAGGGGTTTGAAGTGCTATCATGTAGAGGAGGAATTAGATTCTTTCTAATCCAACAGACAGAAACATCAGGGGGCCAAACATCATCTCAGACCATGGAGGTGCTTTCTAACAGTCAATGATGTCCTTAGAAAGAGTGGGCTTCCTGGGACAGGAGATCATTACAGTCTTGCAGACTGGATAACTATTGGGTGGGATCCATTCATTTAACATTCACCGGGCACCTACTATGTACTAACAGAAAAGTTGCAGAGGCTTTTCAGCATCAGCAGAATTCTTGGAAACAGGGCTTACCTAATTCTGAGTTTCTGATTCTATGAAATACTTCTTTAATAATTTTATTTATTTTATTCTTTATTTTTAAAAGATTTTATTTATTTATTTGAGAGAGAGAAAGATCAAGAAAGAGAGAGCACAAGCAGGGAGAAAGGGCAGAAGGAGAGGAAGAAGCAATCTCCCCACTAAGCAGGGAGCCTGATATGGGCTTTGACCCCAGGACCCTGGGATCATGACCTGAGCTGAAGGCAGACACTTAATAGACTGAGCCACATAGGCGCCCCTTCTTTAATAACTTAATGAAATGTTCATGAAAAGACTGTATTACCTGGTTGGGCCACAGGTGTAGACTTTGTTATAATTCATATTCAGAGTTGGGGAAAAAATGAAATACATTATAGATAGTAACTAGTTCTGTGTGAGGGATATGAACACACAGGAGCATATAGCATTATGTGGAAGGGGCAATAGAAATGGTTTTAATGGGGCAATCTCATTGGGACAAGGAAGCTTAGAACTACAGAACTTTTGTGAAATGAGTCTACTGTGCTGATCACATGAGCAGAATAATGATACTGTGCTGTAAAGTTTATGTGAAGATAAAGTGGCAGCTAAAGTATTTGATAGATTTAAAAATATATGCAGTTAGTTTTTTTAAGGGCACATGGAATGTTAACTATGATTGACCATATTCTGAGCCACAGTCTAAAAAATTTTCAAATGAGTAAAGCCATATTGAGCATATTCTCTGATTATAGTGGAATTAAGCTAGAGATCAATAATAAAAATATAATTAGAAAGTTGCTAAGTGGAAATTAAGTAATACATTTCTAAATAACCTATGGGCCTAAGAAGTAGCCACACACACACACAAAAAGGAAAATATTTGGAATTGAAATGAATATTTAGTTTCATATTGTGGAAATGCAACATAGTGAAACTGAGATTCAACTTTCATGGTACTTAGAGAAAAGAAAGCTAAAAATAATTTTAACAAGTGACAGAAAGAATACCAACTTAAGCTTAAAAGGAGGTGTTAAAGTGAATCATTTTGAAATTATCTGTATTCAACTACTTTTTACCTATAAAAACAGCAATTTCATTTTGTTCAACCTGATAGAAGGAAATAATAAAAAGCAGAACTTAACAAGCTACAATAAAATAGAAAACAGAGTTATAATTATGAGAATCAAAACCAAAGTTAGTTCTTATGAAGACTAATACAGAGGTTCTTAAAATATAGTCTGAGGGGCGCCTGGGTGGCTCAGTGGGTTAAAGCCTCTGCCTTCGGCTCAGGTCATGATCTCAGGGTCCTGGGATCGAGGCCCGCATCGGGTTCCCTGCTCAGCGGGGAGCCTGCTTCCCCCTCTCTCTGTCTGCCTGCCTCTCTGCCTCCTTGTGATCTCTCTCCCTCTGTGAAATAAATAAATAAAATCTTAAAAAAAAAATATATATATAGTCTGAGAATCCATGGATGTCCCTGAGTTCAAGGGGTCCATGAGGTCAAAATTATTTTAATAATGATAGTAATAATGTGTTATTTTCCTTTTTTATCCTCATTCTCTCACAAGTATACAGTAAAGTTTTCCAGTGGCAACATGACAAAAAATATTGCAAACAGGTTTAAAGCAAAAGTAGGTAAGAGAATTCAGTTGTCTTCTATTAAGCATGATAATTAAAAAGAGGATTTTAAATGTAAAACAATATCATTCTTATCACTCAACTTTTTTTTTGAAAACAATTTCTATTTTCCTCTGCCTTCGGCTCGGGTCATGATATCAGGGTCCTGGGATCAAGCCCCGCATTGGACTTTCTGCTCAGTGGAGAGCCTGCTTCCCTCTCTTTCTCTGCCTGCCTCTCTGCCTACTTGTGATCTCTCTCTCTGTGTCACATAAATAAATAAAAATATTTTTTAAAAAATAGAAGTATTTTTATAAAACGATGTTATTTTGTTAAAACATAGTAAGTTTTAAATAAATAAATATTTCTAAATGTTCATAATTTAAATTTCTAGTATGGTAATGTTGATATGCATAGCCAACACAAACAAAAGTTCTTTAAGGTCCTCAGTGATTTTTAAAAAATATTCTATTTATTTATTTATTTTAGAGTGAGAGAGCACACATGTGCACATGCACAAGTGAGCACAGGGGCAGATGGGGAGGGGGAGAGGGAGAAAATTTCAAGCAGGCTCCACACTGAGCGCAGAGTGTGATGTGGGACTTGATCTCCTAATACAGAGATCACGACCTGAGCTGAAACCAAGACTCAGACACTTAACTAACTGAGCCACCCAGGTGCCCCATAGTCCTCAATGATTTTTAAGAGTGTAAAGGATCCTGCAAATCACTGGACTAAAAAATTGATTTATCACTGGTGAGCTTGATCAAAGGAAAAATTAAAAAGAAGGCATGAATCTCTAATACCAGAACTAAAAAGGATGTATAGACATTAAAAAGTAGCAGGATAGGGGCACCTGGGTGGCTCAGTCAGTTAAGCATCTGCCTTCGACTCAGGTCATGGTCCTAGGCTCCTGGGATGGAACCCCAACCACATCGGACCCCTTGTTCAGCAGGGAGCCCCTCTCCCTCTGCCTGCTACTCCTCCTGCTTATGCTCTTTCTCTCTCTCTGTCAAATAAATAAATAAAATCTTTAAAAAGGTAGTAAGATAGTATAAACACCTTTATGCTAACTCATTTGAAATTTTAATGAAGTGACTAATTCCTAGAAAAACAAGCTAAAATGACCAAAAGAAGTAGAAAATATAAATAATTATAAATAATTTAAACATTTAACATCTAATTTAAAACCTCCCATCATATGTTGGCTAACTGAACATAATATAAATAAATAAATAAATAAATAAATAAATAAATAAATAAAACCTTTCAAAACCTCTAGGCCCAGATGATTTTGTCAGTGAATTTTACCAAACAATTAAAGAAGAAATAACACCAATCTTAAACTTTTCAAGAGAACAGACTAAAAGGGGAAACTTGCCAACTTGCTTAACGAGACAAACATAACCTGGTACCAAAACTTCACAAGGAAAATACGAGGAAGTAACATTATAGGTGAATCTTTTTCATGACAGATGCAAAAATCCTCAATCAAATATTAGCAGATTTAATCCAGTCATGCATAATAGTATAATATATCACAAACAAGTTGCGTTTATTCCAGGAATGCAATGTTGGCCTAATATTTGAAAATCAATCAATGTAATTCATGACATTAACAGAATTAAAGAAATCACTTAAATGCTCAATTCAATAATACAGAAAAAGCATCAAAATTTTAAAAATTCAACAAGATTCATGATACAAAAATAAAACAACCTCTTAACAAATTAGGTGTAGAGAGGAATTTCATTAACCTGACAAAAATAATTTCAAAGTACCTATAGAAAATATGACACTTGACCCAAAAGAACCTTCAGAAAAAATATTAGCATTGTATTTATATAATTTCTTATATATGTATCCAATAAAAAGTGTAAATATGTGCAGTAAAAGATACAAATGTTTATAGCAGCATTATTTACAAGTCATAAACTGGAAATAATCCAAATATGCATCAAAAGTATAAGGGAAAAATAGGTTGAGATATATTTATACAATGGAATAGTATACAGCAACAGAGAAATAAATCAATGATAGATGCAACAACACGGTAAATCTCAAAAGCATTATGTTGAATGAAAGAAGTATGTATTGTACGATAATGTCTACATGACACTTAGAAATAGGCAAAGCTGATTTATTGTGTTAGAAGTCAGAAGAATAATTACAATTTAGAAAGCAGAAAATGTGACTATCATATAAGGAGGGGATTTCTGGGGTGCTAGTAGTGCTTTATTTTATTTCTTGATCTAGGTGGAGATGACTTGGATATGTTCATTGCCTAAAAATTCATCAAGCTGAACACCTGTGAATTTTGTGCTTTTCTGAATATATTATATTATATTTCAATAAAATAATTTATAAAGATGTTTGTACAGGACACTGAAGAAGAGATTTCTTTTTTACCTGTACAAATGAATGACTGTGAATAAGAAGGCTTAGAGAAATTCCAGGACCAATGCAAAAATATTTTTGAGATAAATCAAACTGTGCCAAGAGAGTACTCATAATAAATTATATAATTTATTATTATTATATAACATTATATTATATAATAATTATTATATGATATTATAATATTATATAATAAGCTCAATGTTATTATGAAAGAAAAAATTATTTTAGCATTGGAAACTTAGAAAAAATGTGAGCATATTCAGGAAATAATAGTATAGAGAATGATAAATGTAATAAGTCACTATATGTTCTAGGAACTATATAAAATATCACATTGGAAGCTTGGGAAAAATTGAACCTCAAATTAAAAAGACCTCCTACTCTAATAAAAGTATGCTATGGCTAAATATAAAATAAACAAGGCATAATTTTAGATGAGTAGTCCAGTAGATGGTAGGTCAGAAGTTGCATAGGGCAAAAATATTATGGAAATAATTTTCAGGGGCCACAAAATCTAATAACAAATATTTTTTTATGACATAGAATTGCTCAAAATCAATCTGAGAATTAATAGAACCAGGTCATCATCATGGAGCAAGTGTAAAATGAAGGAACAGCTAGGGAGAAAACCTTTTTTTCTTTCATCTTTATTGAAGAATATTTTTAAAAATGTCTTACTTCTAAACTCCACTATTTTTAGTATTCCAAACTCTCCTGCCTTCCTAGGTTCTTTACCTATTTCAATGTCCATTTTCTACACTGCTATTGATATTATCTCTCTCTCTCTCTCTGTCTCTCTCTCTCTCTGTCTCTCTCTCTCTCTCTCTGTCTCTCTCTCTCTCTCTCTCTCTCTCTCTCTCTATATATATATATATATATATATATATATATATATATATATATATATAATCTTTGTAAAATACAAGTCAGGTCAGTCCAGTGCTTTAAAATCTCCAATGGATTCTAGGCCCTGCTTATGAGTCTCTTGATCTGACAGACGTGAGATGGCTCTGCTAGGTAATAGCCTTTGCAAAGACACACTAACACCCACTCAACTATCTCCCTTAACGTACAGGTATATACCTATGCAGCAAGTAGCATAGAGAAGCAGGAAACATAATCTTGGGCTCATCTTCTGAGCTCTCAAGCAATATTTATCAAAAACCTTTCTAAGAGAAATCATGAAATAGAGATTGTTCACCCCTCCTTATAGTCCAGATAGTCTAAAGCATATTCTTGCATGGATTTAAATAATCAGAAAGCTGGATACCTATTCTTTGTTGTAATGGTCCCCTGAAAAGTTCGGCTTTACTGAATGGCACCTAACTGTAATGTGATCAGCTCATATTGAACTACTATAACAAATTGCCCCTTCAAACTTTCTGTTGTTGTCCAGGAAACTGTTCCTCCCTCTTTGTAAGGTTCGATGGGAGAAATTCATGTCTAGTCTTTGTACTAATATGTCTCTTAAACAATTAGTTTGTTTGATCTTCTATGCATTGAATTGCTGAAGAAGTTAGAGGCAATGTAAGATCATTACAGCATTCATTTTCACTGTCTTTAGGGCACCAGTTTATGTCCCACCCTACTTTTATTTCTTCTACCTACTCTCAAGTTATATTATCTTGGATCCTTTAAACCATCTTAAAGTCTTTCTGCAACAAGATGAAATAGAAGGAAATAACAAATACGTAAGCATTCAAATAAACACAACATCCCACCACCTCTCTTGTTTCATGCAGTATTGTCATAGCTGCACACCAAAATTACTTTTGAAGTTTTAGAAATACTCAGATACACAAACCCCTTTGCAGACTTACTGAATAAGGATCTTGAGGAAAGAAGCTCAAGAATTAGGATTAAAAAATTAAACACAAAGATATACAGGTTGCTCCATAAAAGAAATAATTGATCAATTGGGCTTCAACAAATTAAGAACTTTTAGAAAGATACTGATAAGAGAATGAAAAGATATGTCACAGACAAAATATTTGCAAATCACACTTCAGATAAGAGACTTGTATCCAGAATACTTGAAGAACTCTCAAAACTTAAAAATATAACTAACCCAACACAAATGTAATGAAAACAGAAGATTTGAATAACCATTTCACCAAAGAAGATATACAGATAACAAATAAGCACATGAGCAGATATTCAACATCACTAGTCATTAGGGAAACACTAATTACAACTACAACACAAGTTAAAACCATATCCTTTAGAATATCTAAAATTAAAAAACTGACCATACCAAGTATTCGTGAGGGTGTACAACAACTAGAGCCCTCATACACTGCTGGTGGGAATGTAAAATGTTATAAACATTTTGGAAAACGCTTTGGCAGTTTTTTAAAACATTAAACATCCATCTACCATATTGAAAGCATATATCCATACATGGATATAAGTATGTATCCTATGCACATTCAATGTAGTTGTATGTGCATAGCATTCTATTTGTAAAATCCCAAACTAGAAATAACCCAAATGTCCATCAACAGGTGAGTGAATGGACAAATTATATTACATCCATACTATGGAATATCACTCGGCAATAAAAGGGACACACTACTGAGGCACACAACATGAGTGAATCTTAAAGTAATTATGCTGAGTGAAAGAAGCCAGACAAAAAAGTGTGTATATAAATGATTCAGTTTCTCTAAAGCTCTAATGAATGCAAATTAATCTCTAGGATAGAAAGCAAGTCAGTGGGAGCCTAGAGTTGAGGGAATAAAAAGGGGGAAAGGGAGAAATTACTGAGGAAATTTCTGCAGTGATAAAGATGGTCATTTTCTTGACGGTATGACAATTTCATGGGCATACCTTTGTCAGAATTTATCAAATTTTACACTCTAAATATGTGTAGTTATATGCAATTATACCTCAATACAACTTTGTTTAAAAACATATAGGAAATATATATGGTATATATAGTATCTATCTATATATACTAGATACATTATCTATAGTATATGTAGATATTGAACCTCTCTTTTGAGGGGTAGAGAGAGACTATCAGGATACATAACAGTAAAATTCATAAGCAGGTTCAGGACTAAATGACAAAATACATTTACATAAATCACTAGGCTCAAGTATTTGGAAAACCCAGAGAAACTGAGAAAATACTACATCTGTTTTCCAAAATGTGGAACCCACTGTGTAAATGTCTACTTCGTGGTAGGATGAATTGTTATAGCATCTAACCATAAAGCATACATTTGAAAACAAGCAAACAAACAAACAAACAAAACATGTATTTTATTCACATTCCTACAGTCAAAGTTAGGATTTAAGTGTGCTTAGGTAATTATATTCTTTTAAGTAGAGAAGGAGCCAAAATGAAATTTCTGAGAAGTCAGTCATGTGCTTGCCCTGGCATATTCTGATTTTGCAGGAGCCTTAGGGGCAATGTGTTGTATTGTGGTAGACCTCCCACCTGAGGATAAACCATGATCAATTTTGTAGTGTATCTTTCCTTAGGACTTAATGTTGATTAAGTATCTTGTGAGGAATAAATGGCAAATGCTTTCTATTCCTGAGTGCAAAGATGGGAGGCAGCTTTACCAAAGTCTTTCAAATCACTTTCTCAGATGCACAGAAAACACTGTTGAAAAAACAACAACAACTTATTCTGCTTCAACTTCTAATCCACATGTGACTGTGGGACCTGAAAGCTTAATCCAGTGCCATGATAAATGAAATCTATATGCCTGAATTATCCTTTCATTTCTTTTTCCAGAAATATTCCAAGAACTAGTTCTTAGAATCAAGACACCGTCCTAATCTTTGACATGTATTCTTAATAATTTATCATTTTCTTAGGGTTCAAGATTTACAAAGATAACACAGAGTACCTGCCTTCATGTTGCTCACAATCTTTCCCCCAACTATCTATTTGGTGTCTTCTAGGCACCAAGCAATCTAGGGGATTTTGTCTTTTATTCTTATTTCTAGCTCCATGACCGTGCACTCAGGTTTTCAGCTACACAAAGCTATTTGCTTCTGTCTGGCATAAGTCACAAATGTGTTGTGTCAAATAGTGACTGGCAGTCAATGATCTTTCCAGGAGGAGGCCTGGCCCAACACACTTCTGTTTAATAAATGAATGCTGCATCAGTTACTCTACCCTGGGAGAAACTTCCAATTGCCATAAAAAAGTTAGTGGAAAGGATTCTCTTATGGGTCAAGGGAAAATATGAATGCCAGAATACAATCTGGAAAGAAGAGATAGAAGGATTATTCTGCCCTTTAACAGAAGGATATCCTGCTGGTGAGCCAGGCTGAACATTATTATCCTCAATTAGAAAGGTGAAGATATTTTCCCCATTACACATTTTTCCTTCTAAGCACAGAACTCCCAAGGACACACTCAGCCTAATCAGGAGTAGGGGCTAAAGTATAACAAACCGAAGGCAACTTCAGGAGGAGAATCGAAGTGGTTTAATCAGTCCACAAGGTCTAATACAAGACACCCGCTGGTTTGTTTACCAATAACAGCCTTCTCAGGACAACACATCTTCCTTTGTTTCCTAGCATGGATGGATAACGTATGCACAGCTTGTAAAGCAAGATTTATTATGCTAACTAACTCCAGGCAGAATGCAAGTGATAAAGAAAATAAATAGCTAGGTAGGTGTGATGGAGCCTAAAAACAGCAAAATAAAGCACAACAAAAACCAAACAACATGTGGGACCTGAAACCCAGTAGTCATCTTACATTCCTCTCTCCACAAAGCAAATCACTTCAAAAATGGTTGGAAGCGCTACATGTGGTTGGAATTTAGCCAACACTGAATAAACTGGAGAATCAGGTCCATTACAGAATTAGTTTGACAAAAGTGGACTGTTTGTTCTTTGAGCCATTTGGCTTAATCAGTGCTATTTCCCCTATATTATTACTTCAGAGCTACATCCCTGAGGAGCACGATAGGCTCCCTCTGCTTCTTTCCTGTAACATTTCCATACTTACTCCCAATTGGAAGGCCAGGACTTGGACTGGTCTTAAAGTGCCACGCAGGTATTTGCTGAACACGGGCATTCCATGACCGACACATAATTGGCACCACACACACCTGTCCACGCAGCATACATTGCATATACCAAATACGTGTACCCTGAAATATTGGGACAGGATAGACGTGGGGTGACTTGGGAAAAGAAAGAGAAGGAAGGGATAGGGAGTTACATTTAAGTGTAACTGCAAAATACTTTGCATACATTAGTCAAAAGCTTACCTATCTCCTCTCCCTTCTTACCCAAGATTTTTCCATTTGGTAAGGGATGTGTTCCTACTGATGGTATCATACCCCAGGTATAAACATGCCAATTAGTCCCAGGCACGTCCAAGGGGTGAAAGGTAGGGAGAAGGTAAGCACAAGATCCAAGGAGAAGGTACATTTAACTTTACCTTAGCAGTAAAAACTACCTTATTCTCTATGTCACTTTTGACAAGTACTCCAATGGCAGTTTGTCATTTCATTCATTTCTTTAGCATTATTGAGTGCTTGCTCTTGGCACTGTAGAGTCTTGGAAAACAGTAAGACATAATCTCTGTCTTCAAGAAACACAGCCTTCTTGAGAGGCATACAAACAAAAGAACTTCTGGGGTAAGTGCAATAGTAGGAGCAGTTACAAGTTAGAAGAGGGGAATAGAGATGGGAGCCATCACTCTGCTTGGGAGAGCTAGGTAGGCTTCTTGGAGGCAGTGGCATGTCCCTGACATGAATCATTAGTTCATTATTACTGGAACCATATTTCCACTTGCCCTTTGCCCATATCCTGTTGAGATACTCTGGGTAGGAAGTGACAAAAGTATAAATATTTTTTAAAAAGTGACAATAGACAGAATAACAGGAGGAAAAACCAGTTTATTTATGTGTGCAATGCTCATACAGATAAGAAGACCCTGTGATGAGTAACTCAAAGGGGAGGATAAAATTTGGGGCTTATATACCATCTTAATAGGTGAAGGGGAAGGGGAGAAAGACAGAGTGCGGAAACCAAATTACTTTTTTTTGAAAGATAAGTGATTTTTCATGAGAAAACAAAACAGGAGATAAAGAATTTGTGATACTGTTTGTTATTATAGGTATGAGTGGTCTTCCCAGCTTCTCTACGGCCATAAAACTTCATTGCAGAAAAGACTGGGGTAGGTTTTATTCACATTCTCCCTTCTGAGAATGGATCCACTCTGAAGAGGAATTAACAACAGCCTTCTTTCCCAGAACTTGCTCTTTGTAGTCAGATAAGGGAATTGTCTTTTCTATATCTGTTGAATCTCATGTACCCTCAGCTTAAAATAATCTTTATAAAAAAGTGGGATATTTGGGGACAGTATACTCTGATCCCCTTTAGCATCTACCCCAGAGCAGTCAATCCGCTGACATCGTGTGTGCACGTGTGCGCGCATGCATGCACATGTCTGTGTGTGTGTATGTGTGTGTGTGTGTGTGTGTGTGTGTGTGTGTGTGTGTGTGTGTACATGTAAAAGGATAACTGGGAAATGCAGAGAGAATTGTGTAGATAGCCCAGGAAGCTCTTCCTTCACCTCTTCCTCATGTAAATTCTTCCTTCAAACTACAGCTGAGAAGTTTCCTTACAAAAAGTCTGGCCTGACTTTGCTGACTTGGCCAAATCCCAGCACCAAATCCCCAGCACCATTTCACATTTGCAGTGTTGCTTTTGTCTGCCCAGCTTCTGTGTGTTGGGTTAGCATCTAACTCCCTTCTTCTCTATTTTCAGGGGGGCAATGACTGTGTCTTTTCCCTTATCATTGTATATCCAGCATCTGTGCTGAACAGGAGACAAAGTCTATGGTTAATAAATATTTGTTGAGTGAATGAACAGAAGTGAGGAAGAATCAAGCAGAGTGGGTAGTCACCCAAGCAGCTTGAGATCAGCATGAAGGTCCCAGAAAGGATCTCTGAAGCAGTTAGAAGGGGCACTGAAAGGAAGACAGAGAAATCCCAAAGACAATATTTTGCCTGAGACTAAATAACATTGTCTTAGGTTGGCTGGCATAGGGAATTCCTTTTGAAAGGAATGAAATATGACTGCATTTGATAACAGAATTTGGGCATAAGAAAATGTGGGTTCAAAAAAGTTCTGATCCTTTCTATAATACCAATCGTATAGACTGAAAAAAATGTAAGTGACAAATATGCGAAAGACGTCTCTTCAAAGACGATTTTTTTAAATTCCGAACTTCCGGAAAAAAAATCTTCATTTAAAAAAACACACCTTCTAGAGGGTAGCCCTGACAAAGACCTTTTTCTAGAAGTTATTTATTTATTTATTTATTTATTTATTTATTTATTTATTTATTTATTTATTTGCCACAGGGGGAGAGAGAGAGAGAGAGAGAGCAGCAGCAGAGGGAGAGGGAGAAGTAGACTCCTTGCTGAGCAAGGCCCCTGGGGTCATGACCTGAGCTGAAGGCAGGCACTTAACCAACTGAGCCACCCAGGCACCCCCCTGACAAAGATCTTGCTACTATAAGAAAAGACAATGAAGTAACGATTAACTCAGAATTTAGGTCCAATTACGCAAAACAAATGTTAGCAAACTGAAATGTTTTAAGATTACTGTATTCTTATAAACTAAAAATCATAAACCATACATGCAATTGTATTATAGTACTTTAATTCAAATTTCTGTTGAAATTGTACAAGAAATCAATGCTGTATTTATGCCACAGGCTTCAAAATAGGCAAACCTCCATGAATCCTGATGTTTTGAGATTTCTTAATCTCTGAAAGCCTCTGTTTCTTCATATAAACTATGAACGTAATTATGCTGCCTCTCAGAGTTGTAAAGATGAACTGAGACAATGTATATAAAGAATCTGGCTGTGCTTAGGTTATGAGAGCTCAATAGGTGGTAATTATTGTTAAATAAATGAAACTATCTCCTTTAAGCATTTAAGAATATTTCTTAAATAAATCTATTTTTTAGATTTCCTCTTCAACTTCATTGTTTTTTTTTTCTCATTCGCGAAAAGAATATTTAAATATATCCTTATTTTTTCCTAGTCAACACTAGTGAAAATGTGTTCCTTAGGCACAGAGGAGAAAATATATCCTTTTTCCTTTCTAGGTTCTTTCTCACACTGGAAGAATTATTTCTTTCTTCCTCACTTCTCCCCCTCTGCTTCTTTTGTGCACAACTAAGCTGGCTACTTAGCATGAGTTCACACTCATTGATTCTCCCTCCCTCTGATATAGGGAGCTGAGCTCATTCATTATTGAAGAAGGGTAGAATGTCATTTTTTTAAGTTGGTATTTTAAAAAGATACTAAATTGGCACTTATAAATTAAGAATCAATAAATATTATGATACACATTTACTATTCTATTTTAATATTTATAAAGTTCTTAATGTAACTCTCCTGCAAATAATTTATTTTCCTAGAGTGCTATGTTTTAAAAAAGGTTTATCATATTCCTCTGTTGTCCTTTTTTTTTTTTTTGGCTTAAAATTAGGCATCTTGCAGATACATATACTCTTCCACTCAACTGAAGCAAAAGCAAAGGAACCCTTAGAATTTTATAGTCATTTTCTGTCCCCTAATTTGGACCTTACAAGTTTTGACTTAGGTTATCTGGAGAAACTTTAATTGTTTATACCAGGTTTTTATATGATTGTGTAGCAAGACAAAGACATTTTTTTGTAAAAAAAGAATATATCAAGACAGAATAATCATGATAACAATATATGTGCTTTTTTTTTTGAGAGAGAGAGAGTGCACAGGTGTGTGCAAGAGCAGGGATTGGGGAGCTGGCAGGGAGAAGCAGAGGGAGAGAAAGAATCTTAAACCGGCTCCATGCTGGGTGTGCAGATCAACGTCAGGCTCCATCTCACAATCCTGAGATCATGACCTGAGCCGAAATCAATAGTTGGACACTTAACCAGCTGAGCCACCCAGGCACCCCTGGAATATTTTTAATCAATATATACATTTTTATTAGTAAAAAGAGAGTGTACACCAATAGCACAGCTTCATGTTTTGAAAACAAAATTAATTATATTGACCTGGCTTCAGATAAACTTTTAAAAAAGAGGTATGTGTTTGCTACAAATTCCTTTTTCTAAATTTTTATGTTCCCATTTCATTTTGTTTCTCTAGGCAATCATCAATTAAGCAGAAAGTAAATATTTGAATAAAAAAATTCTGTCCCGTTATGGAACCTTTTTAGAAGGATGCCTCTATGAAGTCTTGAAGAAGGGACCTAAATAAGCATTTTAATGCAACCTTCAGGAATCCTGGATAAATTTTAATGTCAAGGATTTGCTTATGATATAGCTGGTGCCCAATGTATATGTTGATCACAGCCTCATTAGATTCTGACTTTTATCCTTACCTCCATGAAAATGCTGAACTTTAACCGGTCAGCTTCTCACTTTGTTTTCTTTTTTTTTTTTTTTTTAAAGATTTTATTTATTTATTTCACAGAGGGAGAGAGATCACAAGGAGGCAGAGAGGCAGGCAGAGAGAGAGAGGGGGAAGCAGGCTCCCTGCTGAGCAGGGAGCCTGACGCGGGCCTCGATCCCAGGACCCTGGGATCATGACCTGAGCCGAAAGCAGAGGCTTTAACCCACTGAGCCACCCAGGCGCCCTCTCACTTTGTTTTCAATATGATGAGAAGGAACTTGCTGACTGGTCACTTAAACAATACCAGCTAAGACATGAGATTGAGTTTCATTGAGTAATATGGACATGACATAAAGCATGATCAGAGTAAAACGTCTCAAAAAAATTCAAATTGCATGTACTGATGTAATAACTTACAACATGAAAAAGAATGATTCATACACTCAAGAGATTAAAATTGTACAAATGTGAGCACCACAAGCACATGGAATTTTATTTTTTGGAACTTGATAAATTTCTAGTGCATAGAACAGTTTCTGAAATATAATAAGTGCTCAATAAATACATGCCAAGTGAATGAATAATCAAGACAATATAAATGGGGAAAGGGCATCATTTCTAGTAGATCCTGATCCATGATTACCTTAGCCCTCTCCTATGAGTACATCTGCCATAACTTTTTTTTAAAAAATTACATGAATTAGCATATCCTGGGATTCTAAGAAAAATAAACACAGAACAGGTTAGTTTAAACTGGGGAAAGAAATTGTGGTACCCACATTATAGAATGTGCTGCTAGGAACTGAAAAGAAAAATTTAGAAGGATAGAGTACTTGAGACGGGCCGTAAGGGCAAGGGTGTAAAGAAAAAGCCAGCAACTAAGACAAACATGACCTACTAGGTAATTTTGCCCAGGGCCACCTGGATTCCCGCACCACAAGAAAAGTGTGTTTAAGCAAACAGACTACAGAAATGGACTGAGGAGTTCCTCTACCTATACCTAATGGTAAAACTGTTAGACAAAAAAAGAGATGAAATAATGCATTCATTGGAGAGAGTTTGCTTTGATCTTAGACCAAAGTAATTTTGACTTACTTAAAAATAACACCTCATCTATTAATTAAGGGCATTGAAATTTTGAAGAATCAAATATGTGACTTATTTTCATTAGCTGTTCCAGGATAGACTACTTTAAAAGAAATATTTATAACAAACATACATCAGAGCAGCACTACCTAAAATTGAAAGTAAATTTGAGGACTGACCATAATCCAACCTCTATCAATTAAAATTATAACACATACAAATAATTGCTAAACTACAGAACCAAGATACGAAGTCAATATGATTAGTAAAATTGGCAGCCAATATCATACTACCTTTCTCTTTTAACCTTAGATAGAACTCATGATTATCTAGCAGTCTGTAGGTGTATGCTACAACATTTTTAACCAGAACAATCACACAGTCCTTCAAGACACATGTACAAACAAGTGGTATAATCTTCCAGACCATGATGTTCCAGGAAGGTCAAGTTTTATTAAAAAAAAATGAGCGATACGTCATTAATGAGTATGACTCGCAGGACATTAGCCAATGCTCTTTCCAGTAAGGAGCCCAATCAACAGATGTAATGAGAAACAGGAGAATTCTTCATAGTAAAATGTCCAACTTCATATTTTTACACTTGAGAGAAACATATGCTTCAATCCTTAGATGACTGAGCAGTGGTGGGAAGCCTGTGAAAACTGTTTGCAGCCACAAATTGGAGTACATCTTTATGGCTTCTCTTAGAATTCTTTTAAGGACTTCCTTTATTCCTAATGCTAAATACGGGTACAGTCCTATTTATTCACTTGCACCATTATATCTGATAATCAGTATATTACCTAAAGGGCATTTTTATTTTTACAAACAAAACAAAACAAAACAAAACTACCATACCTCAGTTGTTCAGCTGTGCAACTGATTTTTTTTTAAAAAGAAAAGAAACATCTTTCTTTTTGTTATAACTTTTTGTTATACCATTCTGCAAATGGGTTTCAAAAATGATGATTAAAGGGATGCCTGGGTAGCCCAGTGGGTTAACTGTCTACCTTCAGGTCATGGTCCCAGAGTCCTAGGATCAAGTCCCACATCACGCTCCTTGCTCAGAGGGGAGCCTGCTTCTCCCTCTGCCTGCTGCTCTCCCTGTTTATGTTCTCTCTCTTGCTCACTCTCAAATAAATAAATAAAATCTTGGAAAAAAACCCAAATGATGATTAGATGCATACATTTTCTATCTGCCTTGGCTACCCTCACATTTTCAAATCTCCTTTCTTTTAAGTCAAAAAATGAGCAGAAGACATGAGCAGACACTTCCCCAAAGAAGACATGTAAATGGCTAACAGACACATGAAAAAATGTTCATCATCATTAACCATCAGGGAAATTCAAATAAAAACCACATTGAGATACCACCTTATACCAGTTAGAATGGCAAAAATTGACAAGGCAAGAAACAACAAACGTTGGAGAAGTTGTGGAGAAAGGGGAACCCTCTTACACTGTTGGTGGGAATGCAAGTTGGTGCAGCCACTTTGGGAAACAATGTGGAAGTTCCTCAAAAAATTAAAAATAGAACAATCCCATGACCCAGCAATTGTACTACTGGGTATTTACCCCCAAAGATACAGATGTAGTGAAAAGAAGGGCCATATGCATCCCAATGTTCATAGCAGCAATGTCTACAATAGCCAAACTGTGGAAAGAGCCAAGATGCCCTTCAACAGATGAATGGATAAAGAAGATGTGGTCCATATACACAATGAAATATTACTCAGCCATCAGAAAGGATGAATACCCAACTTTTGCATCAACATAGATGGGACTGGAGATTATGCTAAGTAAAATAAATCAAGCCGAGAAAGTCAATTATCATACGGTTTCACTTATTTGCTATAAGGAATAGCATGCAGGACATTAAGAAAAGGAAGGGAAAAATGAAGGGGGAAAAATAAGATTGGGAGACGAACCATGAGAGACTATGGACTCTGGGAAACAAACTGAGGGTTTTAGAAGGGAGGGGAATGAGGGGATGGGTGAGCCCTGTGATGGGTATTAAGGAGGGCACAGATTGCCTGGAGCACTGGGTGTTATACGCAAACAATGAATCATGGAACACTACATCAAAAACTAATGATGTACTGTATGGCGACTAACATAAAAATAAAAAAAAATTATTTTTGACCAACCACACTAGAGGACTCTCCATTTCTATAGGAAAAATTTTACAAAATTATTGTTTTATGAAGAAACTACCAAAGAGTATGCAAATGAAAAAATAGGGGAGAAGTATTTCAGAGATTTGTCAGACAATAAGTTAATAAAGATACTATATTATTTTTCTAGATTTTTGTAATTTATGTGGTATTTATAAGCTTTTAGAAGCTTACATCTATCATGATTTCTTTTCTCTATTTTCATACCTGTTTTTAAAAAAGATTTATTTATTTATTCTAGAGGAGGGGGCAGGTCAGAGGGAGAGGGAGAGAGAGAATCCTAAGCAGACTCCCTCTGAGCACAGAGTCCAACATGGGACTCGATCCCACAACCCATGAGATCCTGACCTGAGTCAAAACCAAGAGTTGGATGCCAAACCAACTGAGCCCCCCAGGTGCCCTCTCATATCTGTTTTTGATATGTAATTTAGTATTCTTTTTCTTAAAGAGGGCCCTCAAATTATATAAGCTCAGGCCAAACAAAACATGGATCTGCTTCTACCCAGTGCCTGGCTCAGAACTGGCATGTTAGATGTATTTTAAAAGAATATATAGGAATTGCTGTCAACCTGAAGGTGGTGACATGATACTCAGCTTGTGAAGGATGGGCCAGCCAATACTGAGGTTCTTTAGCATATCCAGCCTCCAAGCTAGAGCAGTTTGGGAACTGTGGTGGGATCACACCTGCCAGCAGAGATCTTGAACCCAGCTAGTGAGAAGCCAAGATGGCAGAGGCAGAGGAAATTAGCCTGGAGCTTGTCATATTGTTTCACAGTCAAGAAACAATATTTTTTCTTGTGCTTTCATTCTTGAAGGGTGCTGAAGTTAATTAAAATAAATTCTTCCTATCCCCAAAGACTATGCAAATCAAGTTTCATGTGTTTGGAAATTTATTCCTTTGAATTATGTTTCACATTTGAAGAAAATGGTTACTCTTCCTTCCCTTTAAATGGAATAATGCAAACCATATGTGAGTGAGATTACATCAGGTCCCAAGATATCAATGTTTGGAAATGACTGAAGTCTTTCACACAGAGTCTCAAGTTAAAATATCTTACTTAAGTAAAATGCATGTTGTGACCTGATATTGCTATTCACGGTTCCTACTTGGCAATATTCCCATTCTAAGACAATGTTTAACCTCAAAATTTCTAGAGTGCTTCATTTCCATCAAATATCAGAAGTCTAGGAGGCTCTATTAACCAAAGACAAAGCAAAGTCTAGACACATGGTTAGCCTAACTGCTTCCTGATGGAGATGTTTCTGAGGTATCAGCACCTAGAATTGAACCCACCCAGCAGACAAGGTGGGGTTTGATAGGAGAGGTGGGTTTGATAGGAGAGGTGGGTTTGATAGGAGAGGTAGGGAGTCTTCTCTCAAGGTGCTGAGGGAAGGTTGTTCTGAGTTCTGATATGAAGAGTATCAAAAGGGAGAAAACAGAGAACCGAGAGGAAAGCAGCTTGGAGGTCCAAGAAGGGAGGATCAGGGAGTCCTGTCAGCAGAGAACTTTAGCCACCTGGCTGGTGCTCAGGAACAGACACTAGTCCCTGGGAAGGGGTGACAGTAGAAATTGATAATAACAAAACAGGACTCTGGTTGTTGAAGATGCTAAATCAGATAGCAGCCACAGGGAAGCAAGGCAGAAACTCAGTTAACCAAACTGATGCACAAGCGGGTCTTGGAGGGTAAGACAGAAACTTATAATCAGAACTTGGGCAAGTAATCAGAGCTGGTCTAGCAAGAAAGATAACTTGAAGCTGAATCCCATAGCATTAGGCTACAGCCCCATAAATATCTTTGCTCAAAGTCTGGATTAGACAGCAGGGCGAGCTGAGCTCATGGTTAGGACCAAGCAACCTAACTTGAGAGAAGAAGAGGACTGCAGAGACTTGGACCAGGCAAGACCCAACTGATGTTAAAGTAACAGAAGGCCCTACCTGTGTACAGGGCTTTTGAAATAAGTCATCAAAAGAGAACATATACGTAAAACCTAACAACAAAAGGAAGATAACTTGAATCTTTTAGGCTACTTCTAAGAAAAAAAAAGACCTCTTAGTAAGGAGAAATATTTTTTACTGGGAGTAAGAAATAATTAGGGTTTTTAAAAAAAGTATATATTCTTTAGCTTTCCTTTATACATACTAAGGCATGAAAGAAATTAATACAGACTATAATTAAGGACATTTTCTTTAAACTCAGGAAGTATTAAGTTAGGACAAAGAAAGCAGCTTTCTCTTCCTAAACACTAATTTAGCAATTGTTTGATGTGTATTCCTCACCTAGGAAGCTGCTCTGTATACTTTTTCTCTTGATTCATTGCCTGATGGCCTGTGCGAATCCTGGCTGTCACTGGGATTCATCATTTACCACCACATATCATGGCTCATTTCCTGTGTTAGTATGCCAGTTCTTTGCTGGGATAGAGCCTTATACTGAGCTCCAGTCCACTTGGATAGGCAGCTGATCTGTCTCTGGATCTTGACTCCTGAAAGACTGAATCCTATTTCCTATACCTTCTGACTGGGATTCCTCTCTGAAGATAAGAATAACCCTAAATCATGGAAATGGTGGCTTTGTGTCTTAGAGCATTACTTACTGCCTGAACATTTGCTGGAATAACACTGAGATTGGTACCTTCCCCCTTCAGGTATTAGAGAGGATCTCCATAAGGTGTTGTGTGGAGTAAACAACAACCACCACCACCACCACCACCAAAGATTTAGAACCTGACAGACAGAGAGTTGACCTCAACCTGTTACTTGATTGTAGATAAGTCACTGAGATTTTCTAAGGCTATTTCCTCATCTGTAAAAATGAGGATAGTGATTCCTACCTACATGAAAACTGAGAAAATTAAATGAGATAAATAATATAAAACATCTATGATAGCCCCTGCACATAAACACTGCTTCATAAATGATAGTTACTGTGATTGTTAGGAAATATAAGAAAAAATGAAATCAATTCATCCAAAAAATGTTTATTAAGTGACTAGTTGCCAAGTATTTTTTATGGTGAAAACTCAGGTCTTAATCTCGAGCTCTACACTGGGCTCCACGCCCACTGAGCTGAGATCAAAAGTCATACTCTTAACCAACTGAGCCACCCAGGTGCCCCAGTTGCCAAGTATTTTACTGAGCTCTGGAGGGAGGTATCAAGGCGAAGATGACATGGTCTTCTAGGTTCTAGGTATTTGCACCCTCAGCATCTTCAGCATAAACGTATTTGCCTCAAGTATTTTTGCCACAAATACTCTGGCTGTAGAGGTAATTGGCTGTAAGGCAAATTTGCCTTAAAAGATAAAAAAGTAACTGGTTGACAGTTCAGTTTGACCATTTGTTGGTTTCATCAACTGGTTGACAGTATGATTTCATGTCTCCACTGAGGCAGTACTCCCATTTTTATATTACATAAATCTTAGCCTTCATAAAGTTCTGAACAGTGGCAAAGTTTTGAAACCACATTTCCTACGGAACTTTGGAACTTCTGTCAATGGACAGTGACAATATATCTAGAACAAACAATAGTATATAAGGTTTTCATGATGCAAGACAAAGTTCAGTTACAAATATACATCCTAGGATTTGGAAACTGATACCTGTCTTAATGAAGGAAGAAAATTTAGCAAAAAGAAAAAAATTGTAATGGTAAGCATGGCGATGAAGATACAAGGCTTTGAAGACAATGCTTAGGTACAATCCACAACATAAACTCAATTATTTTTGCAGTATTGCCATGAATCTACACTACACATTTTGAATATATTTAATATATTGCATTCCACAATGTCTTTTTTAGTTACTCATTTTTAAAGTTTCATTACGTTCTTTTTAAAACAAATGTCCCTCTATTATTTCCTGTGATTTCATCTTCTATGGCAAAACTGCCTTACAGTCAGTTAGTTGTGCAACAAAATGTGACAAAACGCTTGTGGCAAAAATGCTGGTGGCAAAAATGTTTGCAGCAAAAATATCAGACATGGGGCCCTCTAGTGGGGACAAAGAACAAATAAAGAGGAATATTCAACACAATTTGCTGTGGATAGTACAATGACAGATGGATGATATGGATATTCAATAGGAAGGGCATCTAAACAGGAAGGATGATCATGGAAGGGCAACCCGAAAGAAAAGAGCCGATTAGAAGGAAAAGAGGAAAAAAGATGCTCCTGGCAGGAGCTTGAAAGAGTTTGGTGGATTTGGGAAACTGTAAGTAGGCGGTGAGTATGGTTGGAATACAGATAGGAGTAGGGAGGTCAGTCAGAGAGGAAAATGGAAAGGTAAGTAGGGGTCTTTCCTGATTGCCTTTGTGGCTGGGCTGAGTTTGGGATCAGACCTGAGGGCTGTGAGAGGCTGTTGGTGGCTTTTAAGCAGAGGAGCAACATGATCAGATTTACTTTTTAGAAAAAGCAATCCAAAAGTTTGAGTAACACTGAAAACAAAGGTAGAATCACCAGTGGAAAAGCCTATGCGCTTCTCAAGAAGGACATTCCTCTCTTCTTAATTTTGTACTATAAATACCATACCAAAACGATTTCAAAGAACAATGAAAAAAAATTTAAATAAAATGTCTTTTTCTGTGAGAGTCTGGAGTTTTTTTTTTTAAATAAAATTATACATCTTCGAAGATGACTAAAATGAAATTCTAGGATCCCTACACATGTTCCTAAATCTATGTTCTTCATACTCTGTGCCCCTGGTGATCATTGGTTTAACCAAAAGTGACTTTTTTGAGGGGATGGAGGAGGACAGAGGAGGAGGGAGAGAGAGAGAATCTTAAGCAGACTCCACACTCAGTTTGGAGCCCAACATGGGGCTTGATCTCGTGACCCTGAGATCATGACCTGAGCTGAAATCAAAAGTCAGACACTTAACCAACTGAGCCACCTAGGTGCCCCTGAAAATGACTTTATAAAAGGAAATTCTATTTAATATGAAATGCTTAGGGGCGCCTGGGTGGCTCAGTGGGTTAAAGCCTCTTCCTTCGGCTCAGATCATAGTCTCAGGGTCCTGGGATCGAGCCCCGCATCGGGCTCTCTGCTCAGCAGGGAGCCGGCTTCCTCCTCTCTCTCTGCCTGCCTCTCAGCTTACTTGGGATCTCTCTCTCTGTGTGAAATAAATAAAATCTAAAAAAAAAAAAATATATATATATATGAAATGCTTAGTCTTCCAAGGATTAGTATAGAAATATATGTGCACCAAACTCTATAAATGTTATTGACAATTTAAAATTCTTAAAATTTTATAAAAATACTTAGTACTTTCATAGTATATGAGTGTATGACATTTCCATTTTTAGGATGCTGGCAGGAAATTTAATTTTTGAGAAATGATTGTGAAAGAACTTAAGGGAACAGAAGTATAATTACAAGCATCTGCTGAATCATACACACAGAAGAAATATTAGGTCAAAAATATCAGAGATTGGTTGTTGAAATTTCTTTTTCATGGGGTCAACCTGGCTAGATCATACCAACAAGGCATACTCCAGCCAAAGCCCATCTCTATATTGCCCTGTTTCATGTTTGTACTTTGCTGTTTATCTTTTATCCCTCAATATTGGTTTCCACTTGTGCAGTAGACACTGAGGTCATCTCTTCAAGATCCCACCTCCTGACATTGTGCATCAGCTGATCGTACATCGTGCATCAGTTAAGGAACTGAGCTGAGCGACTGACGCAGGCCCTGATAAATCTGACTCAATCAAGAAAATCTGACCCTTCTTGCCTATAATTAGTCTAGGAACCAATGCTTAAACCATCCAGCATATGGCATTCCTTTACAAACAGTCTGGTTTAGGAATAGGCACATGACTATGTATCTAGGCCAATGAGATATGCCAAGAAGATTGCTTGGAGGCTTCTGGGAAATGTTTTCTCACTCTTAAGTGAGAGTCATTAGAAAAAATGGTATTTTTTGTTTTTAAACAAAGAAGAATGTAGCTCCAGTTGTTACTACCATCCTGTGACCATGAGGAAACCACCTTAGGATAAACTGATATATTACCCTCAGTCCTTGATAACATTGTTGAATTGAATTTCAACCAAATTGAATTGGAAGTCCACCTCTGAACTTCCAACTGTGTGAACCAAAAATTCCTTACTGTTTAAGCCACCACTTTGAGTTGGGTTTCTGTTGCTTGTAGGTGAAAGCATTCTAAGGGATGCAATTTCCTACCACTTTTTCCTATCACCTTTGCTTTTAATCTCATGCACCATTTGACTCTCTTTCTTAGCTTTAACCATCAACATTCTTCTATCCAGTCATTAAGAATCAACATTTTGGTTGTCTAGCTAATATCTGCTCCTATCTTCTTCCACTAGACATTATCATGAAGGATAGACTGTATGAACCCAGTACATCCATGAGAGGAGCTAGCCTAAGGGCAAAGTCAATATGCTGAAAAAAGACAAAACAGAAAAATGGGACAAAAGAAGCCAAACAGGAGACCCTGATAATGTCATTTAACTGCTAAAGTACACTATTTTCAGGCTTCTTTTCATCAGACTAACAAATATTCTCATTGTTTAAGACATATGAGTTGGGGCATTTGTTGTTTGAATTAGAAAACAACTGAACTGATAAAGAATTTGCTACTGGGCGCCTGGATGGCTCAGTCGGATAAGCGTCTGTCTTCGGCTTGGTCATGACTCCAGAGTCCTGGGATCTAGCCCCACATTGCACTCCCTGCTCAGCGGGGAGCCTGATTTTTCCTCTCTCTCTGCCTGCCGTTCCCCCTGCTTGTGCTCTCTCTCTGTCAAATAAATAAATAAAATCTTAAAAAAAAAAAAGAAAGAATTTGCTAGCAAGATGTAGGATGCTTCAAATAACAAACCCCAAATTGTGGAATTGGATCAGTGGAAGTGGTAGATCAGGGGACAGTGAGAATCCCACTATTCTAAACTGAGAAAACTGTCACTCCTGTCTGTGGGGGAAACAACATTTCATTGAATTATCACTTTGTATTATAGATAGACTTTTGAGATTCTAGGATTAAGGGGAAAGGCAGTAAGAATGAGAATATTAGTATGTGTTGGCTACTTATGATGGCTTTCACTAAAAACCTGTAACAAAGAGGGAAGCTTAGGCTGAAAGCAGAGAAGGACATGGGAGGCAGTAGTAGGAGATGAGTTTAGTTGTCAAAGTTTCTCTTAATGATCTTCTGTTAAATAATCTACATTGGACAAAGACAGCTAATTTCTGTCAAATATAGGATTACAGATGGGACTTCTCTACCTAAATCCATTGTTTTTAATACCTGTCTCAAATGTGGCCATAGAAGACAATGAACAAGGAAGATGCTCTCAAAGGACAGAACCAAGTGCCATATAGGGCAATGGATTCTCTTAGAAAACAAGAATCAGGGGCTACAGATTGCCTGACTGCCAGGATGGGCGGGTCTCTCCTTTCTAATAGGATATGATATAAGCTATGGACCAAGGTACATTGAGTATTACTTCCCATTCTCTCCTTTTCAAATGAGAGTTTTTAAGTTTAGTTATCCTGTTCCTTTTCCATTATTGTATACCGAAAATGTTTGAAGTGGAAAATATATGTTTAAGTCATGAATCCCTGGATTCCAAGAAGCCATCCAGAACTGGCAGAGAGTTCTTGGTCTTGGAGCTGGATATGGTTACTGAATGAGACTCTGGGTGGTCTCCCACTGGAAAGATAATGAATGTGTCTCATGTAGGTTTGGACATTTTCAAGACTCCGTGGGAAGAAGGAGGTATGAAACTTGACTTATCATATGCAATACTGTTGGTTGTCTATGGAACATCCATTTCCCCCTTTTTCTTATTGAAAGAGCCTACTCCCTTCTACATGTTCATGTGCATCAGGAGAGAATGGTCTCATGCCCATTCTCAAGACTAGTCTAGGCCAATCATGATTCCCCTAGTCCCCTTGCTGGTAACATATGGGTGTACTGAGAAATGAAACATGAGAAGAAGTTTGCTAGAAGACTTCTGGTCATGATTTCTCTACTTTTTAAAAGAGATACAAGAAAGTCATAGCCTCTCTCTGTGGCCTGTACCTTATTATGTCAGGTTCTGATACATGGACCTGCTGCAGTCATCTGGTGACCATGAGAAGAGTTTTATACCTAAGTACAAAACTGACATATTCAGGAGAGGAAAACAATGGAAAGAATTCAGGATCCTTCAGACACTGAATTAAACAGTCTCATAGCTTCTTCACCTCAGGATTTCTTGTTCTTTGTAATAATAAATATCTTTGTTGTTTAAGTCTATTTAAATTAAGAATGTTTTTCCTTGTTGTTCAAAGCAGTCTCACTGATATACTATCTCTCTTTTTCACTATTTGAGTGCTGCTTTCACCTGATTAATATTTCATAATGCAAACTTTCCTAGAGACAATTAGAGCCTGGACACTAACCTGGGCACTATAGTCAAGTTTACTTTTTGGAGCACAAAGAATTTATTCAGTCATGCCACACAAATATTAATTGAGACCTTAGTCTTTCAGTATCTGTTATGGATTGAATTGTGTTGCCTCTACCCAAATTCATATGCTGAAGTTCTAACCCCTAGTGTCTCAGAACATGACCTTATTTAGAGATAGGGTCTTCACAGAGGTAATCAAGTTAAAATGAAGTCATTATGGTGGTTCCTACACTAATACGACAGGTCTACTTACAAGAAGAGGAAATTTAGGCACAGATATGCATAGAAGGTAAATAATGTGCACAGACATGGAAGAGATAGTCATCTATAAGCCAAAGAGAGAAGCCTGGAGCATATCATTCTCTCACAGCCTGCAGAAGGAACCAACTCTGTCAACAGTTCAGTCCCAGGCTGCTAGCCTCCAGTACCATGAGACAACACATTTCTGCTTTTTAAGCCATTCAGTTTAAATGGTACTTTGTTATAGCAGCCCTAAGCAAACTCATACAGTCAGTGTCTGTGCCATTTCTTCTAGGATGTAATGTATGTAAGTATTGTATGTAACTGTTGAATCACTAAATTGTACACCTGGAACTAATATTACACTGTATGTTAACTAACTGGAATTTAATAAAAACTTTAAACTATAGATGTAGTTATGTGGGTATAGATTTGGAAGTACTTACTCCCTGTTCTCAAAGAGCTCAATGAAGTAGCTGACTGGGTAGTCACATTTAAACTAATTAAGAGAGAAGTTATTCTCAAACACTTTAGAAGAAACTATTTATAATTCAACAAGTCATATGCCAATTGCAGATCATTCTATGTGTGCATTAAACAGATTTTTGTTATAAATGTTCATGATAAGTAAATGTTATGCTCATGAGAGGAATAAAGTGTTGCATTAGTCTTAAAATATTTGACAATTTGTTCAGATCAACTTCTCTAATTAATCTTAATTGGTAAGGTTTTATCTAAAATATTTGTAATGAAGAAACTTTTAACAGTTGCTCCAGACTACCAATAAAGTTCCCAGGATGTGGACATTACGAAGGAAGAAGAGTAGTTTAAAAATATTAAAAATATAGCCCTTGTCCTCTCTTAGATAATCTAACAGAATACTAAAACAACAATAACAAAAAGATAATTACCCTACAAAGTATGGTGTAAGGAAAAGAAAATGTAGGTGATGAAAGGAAGGTAACACTAGGAAGGGACAGCCATGGAAGGCTTTCTGCATAGAAAGTGATAACTTTTGTGCTGGACTTTAAAGGAGAGGAGCAAATTTCATAGAGCCATCACTGGTCACTATTCTATTTCTCTTCCCTGCTCAGAGCCAGGAATTAGAACTACATTTACTTTGCCAAGGAAACACCAGACTCCTCTTGCTACTGAGACTTAACAGCCAGTCCCCTCTCCCTGCCAACGTGCCTTGGGCCAAACCGTGGTGAGCTATAAAATTCTTACAGTTCAACTGATTTCAGATGCCTTTTCAAAAAAAAAAATTGCAACTGCTACCTAAGAAATAAGTGGACACAGTACAATAAAATTTAAAATTTTATTTGAAGTCTACTTATCATAAGCTCTTCTAAGTTTGTCTTAATATTATAATCTATTACCTATTTGCGGGAAGCCATAGGATAATTCTTTTGCAACTAAGATATTTTAAGGAACAGAATTAAAAGTAAATAACATATTTGACCTTAGATGAGTATGACATTTTTGAGCCATTCGTGTAAAATTAAGCTTCTTTGTAAAAGAGAGAGAGAAATAAATATTAAAAATATTCCAAATTTTTCCTTTATCCCGGAAGAAATCTCTGGTTATGAGAATGAAGCAAGAACAAATATCTTTATTTTGGTTTGTGATTAGATTGCATCTATCATAATTAGTTACTAAATTAAAATCTAAGGTATCTTTCTTCTAAGTACAGTAATAATGCTATATTTAATAACCCTAGATTGTTACATTTCTCAATTGAAATAATATTAGCCTTAGAATAACTAATTTTGCATTTTGGTAGGTCATTAGTGTTCCCAGATCCATCTATGATCAGAAATGTTTTAGAAGTGAGAAAATGTGTGCTTCATACCTTTGCTTAATTAACATATCTACTAAGAATGTTTCTTACTTTAGAGTCCGCCAATACAAATAATTCTCTTTTTCTGGATCTTTTTCCTATTATGTAAATCAATTGCATTTCTAAAGACCAAGTTTGGTAAAAGTGAACAGACATTGCCAGGAAATCTAGCCTATGAGTAAATTAATTAAGAAAGTCACCAATATCTTATTGTTTTTCCATTCAAGAACAGAATCTGAATATAAAGGCAGGTAAACCATAGAGGATTGGTAGTACCTTAGAAACAGACTCTTAGATTTGGAAGTGACCTCAAACATTATCAAGTTACAATTGAGATAACTGAGGCTCACTGAGATTCAGTGACTTACTGTAAACATAGAGCATTCTATCCAAACTCTAACCAACTGAAACAGTAGGCTTCATACTTGCACCTGCTCAGGAAGTGAACCCTTTTCACATGGTCATGACACAAAAAACTCAAGGTTTTCCCTTTGTAGTTAGATCTTTTGTAGTATTTCTAGAAACCCTGACATTTCGAAGGCCCACACCTTGAAATCTATATATGGAGTAACATAGACACTTCAAAAAAGGGGTCAGAAGAGGTCATGCCTGCCAACCAGCATTTGTTTTTCAAACTAGTGATGTTTATCATTAATTACCAGTGGAAATTTATTGGTAAATACCTAAATGGAACTATGGCTCATGAGATTATGGCATTTGCACTCTGATATTTACTCCTTGGCAGAGACACCAACCTGGACAGCCAAAAATGCTGTGAGTGTGACCTATCAATTTCAAACACACAAGGGAAAAGAGTTTCTGATTTACTGAAAAAAAAAATAAATTTGGTCATCAGATTTATTGCCTGCAATAAATTTCCACATTTATTGCAAGCAATAAACATATGGAATATATGCTAAAAATAGAATGATATTTCTTTTTGGCAGAATTGGTATAGTGTAAAGCAGAAAAGTATCATCTTTTCATACTATATTGTTGAGTAATATAGAACTAACAAACCAAAAGTTGAAAAATTTGGCTCTTTGCAAAAGTAACTTTGAGCAGTGAGTTATATAACTTGCCAGCACTTACCATCTGCTGTAGCCCCTACCTCTTTATTTTTCTCGGTGTTTAAAATGATTTTTCTGGATATTTTTAATAGCTCTTAATATAGAAATTACTATTCAAACATTACATTTATTTTATTACGTTTCATTATGTTTACAAAACAGATAATATCTTAGTCCATTTAGGCTGCTCTCATAAAATACTATAGATTGGGTTTATAAACAACAGAAATTTATTTCTGGAGTTCTGGAGGCTGGGAAGTTCCAGATCAAGGCACTACCAAATTCAGTGTCTGGTGAGATTCTGCTTCCTGATTCATACACAGCTATCTTTTCCCTGTGTCTGCACAAGGTGCAAGTAGGGAGGGAGCTCTCTGATGTCCCTTTTACAAGGGCACTAATCCCATTTATGAGAGTACCACCTTCATTATATAATCATCTTTCAAAGACCACACCTCCAATACCATCACACTGAGGGTTAAGTGTCAACATAGGAATTTTGCCAGGACACAAACTTTCAAACAATAAGAAAAAAAAAAGTAAGCTTTTTCCTAGTAGCTCACCTTTTAATATTACTGAGGCATTTATAGCTCAGGCTTGAGCTCTCCCTTGCTCACATTCACCACATACTAAATGCAGTGTCAAGTATAGGTAAGGCATTTTCAGACATCCTTCGGGAATATAAATTATTGAACACATATATACATAATTTCAGTGATTAGTTATAGACATGTACTTAAATATCACTGACAATTAAATGCCATATTTCTATATTTAATTTCACATTGTTCTTTCAATCTTCTATCTTCGTATATCTTACCACCAGAAAACTACGTGTGACAGAGTGAGAAAAATTGGCATTGAATTGAATTAGCTGTCTTTCAGGCCGGGGGGTGGGGAGGTTTCATTAAAAAACAGGTTTATCCTAGATGATACTGCACTTGGTATTTGATTGTGACTAACTATAAAATTTTATCTGGCTCAATTCTCCCTTTCATACCCAGAGCAGGGCTGGTAATATATTTTCCTAAGCACATTAAGGAGAAGCATCTTTCTTAGCTCCTATTCCAGGCTTTTGGGGGCATAGAAATGTTCCGAAGAACAAGCCAGATTCTCTCATCTCAACTCCATGCATGTGCCCTTATTCTTCTAACTGCAAGGCAGCCAGATTCCACCTTTGCGAAATAATGCTGGTGAGCAGCTACAATGACTTAGCAGAATTCCTCAGAACCACAGTGGAACAGTTCTCATCTACTAACCCCTTCTTCTTTGGGCCTATCTCCTTGTCATATATGACAAAAGCATATGTAGAAGCCATGCCAGCATGTCTCTGGCTGCAAACAAGAGCAAAAGGAAAGCTAGTCATGTCATGTCAAATTTGTGCAGTTCTATTCTCCCTTATAGAAAGAAAGGTGTCAGGACTAACAATTCCAGTTAAGAATTAAATGTACTTTTGACCAAACTGTTTTCTGCTGAGAACCTATCTATTCAGTGAGTACCCCACCCAATCCCATTTAGGATCATTGAATTTCAGAGCTAGAAAGCATCCTAGTAACTCCAATTGGAGTTAGGCAGTTAAAGATCAAAATACTACCTTTATTATTGTAAAGGCTGGTTGGGGAATGAGGGTTAGGGCTGAAAGTCAAAGGAACTTGCTAGTATTTCCTGACTTACTCTGTCCCAACCTGGCCCCCAGACCAAACCTTGAACAGAACTTGATACTGCCTTCCATCCTGTCCAGGGCTGAAAGTTTATATGCTTATGTACTTTTTAATAGGTTAACTCTACTCAGTTATAATCTGTGGATTCATGGCTGTCAGCTACTAATCAGGTGGGCATGAGGCCAGAGTGTTATTCTGGAGAAATCCTTCTAAAATAAAAGTAGGGGGAAACACATCACTTCCCAGCATTATGAGGGACAGATCATAGGAAGTCTGGTGAATAGAATCCTCCACTTCATTTCAAAATAATTTGAGAACAGTCTAGTAAGAGTGTACTGTAAATTATTAATACAGAACTCTAGTCTACTCTCAATAATATATAAAAGACTTCTACTAACCTCTCCCAAACATCGTAGCAAAAAAACTAATAAATAAACTTTAAACCACTGTAGGGATTTTTCCTCTCAAAGGTTTATCACAATGATTTATCTTACATGTCATATTGTGAACAATTTTAACAACAAACCTATTTTGAAGGAAGTAATGCTGGAAATAGAACTGCTACATGAAAGAAATTTAAGATTAAAACTAAAATGAGCTTTGCTTGCAATTTAATTCTAAATGATAAGACTTTTAAAATAAAAACTTAAATCTCAGGAAATGACATTACACTGGATTGGTGAAGTTCACAAATATATAGAAGCCACCTGTTTGAAAGCAATCAAACCAACAAAGGCAGTCAGTAATAGGTTCATATAATAGGTGTTCAATGTATTTGCTGAATTTTTACAAAGAATGATTATAAAAAATCTAAAGAAATTGGGCTTTATCTCTCAACACTAAGACCTTTAATTCATGCAGGGCTCATCATCTCGATAAAATACCTGAGGTCACAAAGCTGTGAACTTACATGTTATGGTCTTTAATAGAAACGCTATTTAGAAAAGGAATTTACTGAAATGAAATTGGCAGGATACTGAAAAATCACTTGATTTGCTCAAATTATTAAAAGTAGAATATTTTATCTAAGGTTTTTAAAAATTAATTCCTTCATAAGAAATATTTTTTCTTTAAATGAATTTTTTTGTCTACCGTATACTTAGACTTTGGTGAGATTCGAAACCACTCTCTAACATTTGGCTATTCAATGTAGTAAAGAGAAAAAGGAATTTTTAAAAAAAGCAATATATAAAATAGCACCAAAAGACCAGGAGAAACTACAAACACAAGATTAGTTTTATAATCCATTGAGCATCCTAATTAGAGGTTTTCTACTGCCTTGATCGGTCCTTGTCTATTCTCTTCTGGATAATCTCATCCACTCTCATGCTTTCAAATCCCACCTTATATGTTAATTACCTTCAAATATGTACTCCAGCCATTATCTCTCTCTTGCTGTGTTGACCTGTATTTCTCTTCCCATAGGACAACCTCTTCAAGAAGTTTACAGTTTTGAGCGGCCGAGATAGCTCAGTTGGGAGAGCGTCAGACTGAAGAAGTTTACAGTTTTGTGTAAAAAAAAAAAATACAGGTGTGTAAAAAAATCATGGAAGTGCTATAAATTTGTGTTAATAATATCAGTTTGTACTGGGTACTATAAGAACAAAAGAAAGAGAGGAAAAACTTCATAGAGGAAATAACAATGGAACAGAGGTCTAGCGAAAATAATGACGTAAGGGGAGCAAGTAGCCTGACACCGCAGGGAGAAAGAACAGTGTAAGTCAAGTTCCTGAATGATGACTCAGCCTGAAAAATAGTTCCCTTAAACACTGGCCCTAGAGTACAAAGTGGGGAATGGCCAGAAACCCGGCAAGAGCCAGATCAGGGAAGGTCTGACTTGTCATATTTGGGAATTTGAAGGTATTCTGTATTTCTTATTCCTATTGTGCAGCAATAGAGAAACATTAAAGGCCTTTTAAACAAAGGAAAAACAGGATCAGATTTGGATATAACAGGGAAAAAAGATGGTTTCTGTTTTAATCCCTCCTGCCTTCTAAAGAGCATGGATTAAATTTGTTCTGTTGAGCCCCTGAAGAGATTTGTTTGTACATATTCGTGAATGGAAAGCTAAAGAAGGAATTCCTTAAAACAACTTCGGGGAAATAGAACAGAGGTGAGAGAAGCCAGAAAAATATCCAAAGGCAGTGTCTCTATATGTTCCATAAAGTACTAACTCACAAATACTTTGAGTGGATGGTTTTTTGTGTTTGTTTTGGCAGAAACTGAGCTTTACTTCCAAGATCATTCCCAGAGACAGTACTCACTATGCAGATCCCAAGGATAGAGAGGACTTTGAGAGTGTTTTGACAGACTGTAAGGTGGCTCCCCATAATCTTTGCTTCTTGGTGTTCACATCTCTGGTTTTATAACCCTTTGAGTATGGGCAGGCCTGTAACTTACTTATAATATATGGAATTTAGCAAAGGTGATGGACTGTTGCTCCCATGCCCATATTGCTCTATCTTGCTAGCAAACTCACCGTAGGGGTTCTCTTTGCTGGTTTAATGAAGTCAGTAGACATGTTGGGAAAGTCCACACAGTGAGGGACTATAGGTGGGCTCTAGGAGCTGAGGGCAGCCTCTAGCCAATAGTCAGAAAGAAGTGGGGTTCTGAGTCATACTACAAAAAAAATGAATTTTGCCAACAATCTGAGTGAGGTTGGAAGCAGATTCTTTCCTGGTCTAGCCTCCAGAGGAGAACACAGTCCTGTTGACACTTTGTAGTCTTGTAAGACCCAAAGCAGAGGACCCAGCTAACCTGTGCCAGACTTCTCACTGTGAAATGATAAATGCGTGTGTTAAGCCCATAACATTTGTGATTTGTTAAATAACAATAGAAAACTAATACAAATGTAATAATCCCCCACCCTGTCTCCCACTACACCAAATCTACAGATATTTCATAGTCTGATCTTTGAGTTGCAAAAGTTTTAGGGAAATCACTTTATAAAGCTGCCAAAAGGATGGATTAAAAGAGTAGAAGACAATGGTCGGTACATAAGGGCAATAGCCCAGGTGAAAAATGATGAGAGTCAAAACCAAATTATGAAAAAATAGGAGTACATCTCAAGAGAAGTCTAATGAGTCCATCTGGGACATGATAAATTCAAGGTATCTGTAGAACCTCCAAGGGATGATATCTAGCAGCTTTGGTGCTAACTTTGAGAGATACTAGTTTTTATTTGGCAAAACTCACATTTTCCTGGACATAACCCTTCAAAACTTGACAACAACATGCTTTTTCAGCCTTCACCATGTATTCTACCCTTCATGGAGCTAGTGGATACTCCCCAAACAGGACACACATATTTGCATTTCCATATCTTTGTTCATGTTGCTCCCTTTGAATGAAATGTACTTCCCAATTAGGTTTATTTACGAAAATCCAACTCACCTTTCAAAATCCAACTAAAATGTCAGTATGCTTTGTTAGAATGTAGGCTTTCTCAAGGGCAGGGCTCTTTGCTTTGTTGTAGATATATCTCATTACTGTAGACTAATAGTCTGGCACATAGCAAGCACACAATAAATATTTGAGTTAATGGATGAATGTCTTCAATAAATGGATGACTGTCTTAGAATTAGCCATTCCTGGGGCGCCTGGGTGGCTCAGTGGGTTAAGCCTCTGCCTTCGGCTCAGGTCATGATCTCAGGGTCCTGGAATCGAGCCCTACATCAGGCTCTCTGCTCGGCAGCGATCCTGCTTCCTCCTCTCTCTCTGCCTACTTGTGATCTCTCTCTTTCTCTCTCTGATAAATAAATAAAATAGAATCTTAAAAAAAAAGAATTAGCCATTGTCTCCCCATCACAGAGCAAGTACTGGTGTATTCCATATGCTTAACAAATATTTGCTGATTAGTAGTATAAGTAAAAACTTCTTCTAATGTTCCTAAACAAATGAGGAAAAGAAAATGTAAATTTAATAGTAAAAAAATAAAAGGGTAGGTGTATACCTGAATTTTTAGCTCTGTTGAATACTGAAGTCACTTGTTAATTCATTCAACAAATGGTTACTGCACACATAGTATATACAAGATGTCATGAGTTACCCTAAAGTCATTCTCAACCTCTTCTCCCTTGCCTCCCTCTAAATACAGAGGTGGAAGTATATGCTGGTTCTCCCAGCATCCTTTACAGCTAAGGATAGTCATGTGATACCATTATGGTCATTAAAATGCAAAGGGAAAATTATTGAATAGGTGATTTGAGAAAGATGCATCTTTCTTGGTAAAAAAAAAAGAATCACATAGAAAGCTCTGTTCATGAGGCACCTGGGTGGCTCAGTCAGTTAAGCTCCCAACTCTTGATTTTGGCTCAAGTCATGATCCTAGGGTCCTGGCATTGAGCGCGCCCCTCCCAAAAATCAGGTTTCCTGCTCAGCAGGGAGTCTGCTTGAGGATTCTCTCTCTCCTTCTCTCTCTGCACCGCCCGCCCCACCGATCACACACACTCTCTGTATATAAAATAAATAAATGAATTTTTTTTTAAAAGAAAGCTCTGTTCAGTAGTGTCCCCTGCTTTCTGCCTTTGAAAATGGTTATGGTACTTGGAGCTATAGCATCCAGCTTATGACTATGAAGAGAAGGCAAAGGGAATCACAGAGAAACCAACCTAAGCTTTATATTGTATAGCTAAACCAATGCCAGCAAATACCCAATTCTGGATTTCTTCTTATGTCAGACAAATAAACCCCTCTTGCTTAAGATCTATTAGTCTGTTATTTTGTTACTTATAACTGAAAATATTCCCAAACTAATAGAGGAAGTTAAAAAATCTGGATAATAATATAATCTGGCAAATAATGCTATACTTGAAATAGGTTTAAAATGCCTAGTTGATTTTGAAATTGTAGTGTTGAAAGTAGCACTTATGTGTCTTTTAAAAATATATAACAAGTTATACTCTCTAACATTTGGCTGTGTTGTCATAGTCTTCATTATCTCTCAGGATATTAAACCTTATCCTTTGGATAATTGTGTCAAAAATGAAGAAAATACAATTTCAATATAATAGTCTATCAGTTCTGATTTCAAAGGTAGGCCTATTAAAATTCAAATTAAAGGGACAGGATACAGTAAAAAATAGAGAATTAGTATTAGTGAAAATTCCAAATTTATCCACCCAAAAGTTTCCAAAAATTATATTCCAAAATAATGAGACTGTATCTGCAATTTTCAACAAAGTTAAGACTTTTGATTTATAGACATTGCAAAACACATGTGGTAATCAAAGAGCACATTGCCTAATTGTATTCCTATTTTAAAAACTCCAAGCCATTTTATAGGGTCATTTTTAAGCTGTCTTTTTAAAAAGTATAATAAGAACTCTATGTTTTTCTCTGTTACACTTGCCAAGTGTCATCAGAGCCTGAGTAGTGTTTAAATTGCTTTTATAAATGAATAGTGTAGCCAATCACCAGTTCCTAGAATTCTACATAAATGAAGCAAAGATTCAATAAAAAGACTACCAGTGTAATGACTAATAATCCCAGAGACTTTCCAATAGATAAAAAAAAGAATCATTTATTAAAACTATTTCTAAGAAGTTTCATTAACAGGAACTGTTCTGCATTAGTAGAATTATTCTACTATGAAGAGTAGTTATCAGCATCTTCCTTCTTATTTTTTATCTGCAGGCACTATTTGCTCAGGAAACACTTACAAGGTTAAGAAAGCATTGAGCTGGGTCTGGAGTTGAATGATATACAGATGAATGAGACAGAGTCCCTCTCCTCCAAGGAGCTTTTGTGGTAGAGTAACAGCCAGCGTCACAGGCAGAGAGCCTCTCAATCATGTCCCAGTAGTTCTGTTAAGGTTGGGTCTATTAGAATCTAAGGGTGGGAGCCCAGATGGATGGTTTTATTTGTTTGTTTATTAAGGAGATGCATTTATTATTTTTTAATGCCAGTCTGTTAAATAGATTTTTTTTTTTAAGATTTTATTTATTTGACAGAGAGAGATACAGCGAGAGAGGGAACACCAGCAGGGGGAGTGGGAGAGAGAAGCAGACTTTCCCACAGAGTGGGGAGCCCGATGCAGGGCTCGAACCCAGGACCCTTGGATCATGACCAGAGCCAAAGGCAGACGCTTAATGACTGAGCCACCCAGGTGCCCCCAAGGAGCTGCATTTAATCCCATACTAGTGGAGTGGCCCATGTTAACCATGCCCATAGTGAGATAAACATATCAAGGTTAGCTTGGGTGACAGCTGCAAGTCCCTATGCAAACTACCATGGCAAAACAAAAAAATTGACAAAACTGAATCAAGCTTTTTTTTTTTTGCTTTTTGCTCTAATCATATATTGCTGCTATTTTAAGATTTCAAGTCAATGTTGCCTGATCTGAAACTTGTTTGTTTCTTGATGGTGTCTTGAGAAACAAAAATAAAGATACTTATTAGAATTCTATGTCTTGTCTCTTAGCAGTATTATATTTTTATTCATACAACATTTTAAGGTGAGGTATATGAAGGTTGATCAATTCTTACAGAAATTCCTGTCAGAATTAATGTTATTATGGGTGATTATCATTAAAAAGAAAATTAGTCACATCATATAGTAAGATAATTAGAACCAGAATTCAAAAACTATGAAGTTTAAAACGTCCACAAAAAGCCTTAAACAAGAATATTCATAGCAGCTATATTTGTAATAGCCAAACAAACAACAACAACAACAACCAAAAAAAAAAAAAAACAAAAAGAGAGAGAGAGAGAACAGAAAAAGAATTCAAATATCTATTATTAGCTCACTGGATAAATAAAACTGTGATACACTAGTGGCTCCCAAAAAGATATGTCCACTTGGAACCTGTGAATGTGACCTTATTTGGAAACAAAGGATGATTTTAGATATAATTAATTAAGATGAGATCACCCTCCATTAAGGTGGATACTAAATCCAATGACATTGTCCATGTAAGAGGTATAAAAGAAGAAAGACACAGAGGAAAAGGCCATATGAAGACAAGAGGCAGAGATATGGTGCAGCCACAAGCCAAGGACCACTAGGAGCCATCAGAAGCTGGAAAAAGCCAGGAAGGATTATCCCCTAGAGTCTTCGGAGGGAGCATGGTTCTACCAACACCTTGATTTTAGGCTTATGACCTCCAGAGCTGTGAGAGAATACATTTTTGTGGTTCTAAGCTATGAAGTTTGTTGTAATTTCTTAAGACAGTTCTAGGAAACTAATATTCATACAATGGAATATTCATACAATGGAATACTGCTTAACAATAAAGACGAATTAACTTCTGATACCCTCAACAACATGGATGAATCTCACAAAGTAGTTGGATGAAAGAAGTCAGATAGGCAGACATAAAGATACTGTGTAATTTTATTTACATGAAGATCAAGAACAGGTAAACTTAATCTATAAGAATAAAAATTAGAGTAATAGTTCACCTCTTGGGGTGGGGGTGGGGACTGACTGGAAAGAAGCACTGTCTGGGGGAATGGAAATGTTCTATGTCTTGACTAGGATGATGATTATATAGGTGAATACATTTGTCAAACACTTATCAAAAAGTACGCTTAAGAGCTGCTACATTTTATTCAATGTAAATTAGATCTTAATTTTAAAAATACTGAGAAAAAAACAAAACAACAAACAGCAATGAGGACTGAAATTACACACCAAGTCAGGAGTTGGCAAACTACAGCCTATAGGCCAAATCTGACCTGCTGCCAATAAAATTGTATTGGAGCACAGCCAGGCCCAATCATTTGCATACTGTCTAGGGCTGCTTTCATCCTACAAAGTCAGAGTTGAGTACTGGTGACAGAGACCGTATGGCCTGCAAAGCTGAACATATTTACTGTCTAGCCCTTTACAGCAAGTTTGCCAACCCCTGCACTAAAATTATAGTCTATAACTATGCCTGTAGCTATGGAGGCCCTTTCTTGTCTAACATTCTGTAATTCTCATTATACTCAATGGTATAAATTAGCAGTGTTTGTTAAGTAAGACACGTGAAATGCCCTTTACCCTAGGCACCTACGTGAGACTGTGAGTTAAATCTTAGGATTCTTCACATCAGTTCATTTTTCTTTTACTTGCCATTTTTTGGCACCATAGTTCAGTACTACACTCTCCAAAGTCATGGCATATTATCCATATATGTGTTAACTTGTATGGCCTCATCTGGAGGCATGCTAGGAACAGAAGGAGTTCAGAAATGTCACCTCAAAATATACTACTCTGGCATATTAATATTTTGAATTAAAGACACTTGAACAACAGCAAATGTAATAAAAACACTCTGACTTTCCCTCTTTCTTGAAAGCAGGAGATGAAATTCCTCTATGAAAGATGCCCTCCCTACACCACAAGGAACATAATACTATCTTCAAGGACAAGAAGTTAAGACCAAGAGAATGCTATACAAACCTTATGAAAATAATTCTTCTCTTCTTTTAGCCTCCAGATATAGTAGTTTTTCCATTTTGCCTCTCTTTGTTCAACCTAATATAAAAGCAAGTAGGTTTTGCCATTCGTTTGGGTCTTCTTTCCTTATGAAGGCACCTGTGTCATGTAAAACTTGTATTAAATAAATTGGTATGCTTTTCTCCTGCTGATCTGTTTTATGTCAATTTAATTCTCAGGCCCAGTTAAAAAGAACCCCAAGAGGGTGAAGGTAAATTTTGCCTCCCTTACAGAGCTTTAAGGTCAACTACAGAGAAATGGAAGACAAAATTGGCAACGGATGGGGCCAGGGCTGAGAGAACTTAGCCAGTGGATGAAGTGCTCCCAAGCAGCTATGGCACAGTGCTTGAGAGAGGCCTAGCAAACTTGGTTGGATTCTTGCAGACGTAGTTATCAAAAGGGTCTAATATGAAGGTCTAAGGACTCCAGGTTAAAAGACTCTGAGCTTAGAAAGTCAAAACTATCAGCCAGATAGGACTTCTTGTTGCACTTAGAATAAAAAACAAAATCCTTAAAATGGTCTCCAAGGCCCTGTGTAATATAGTATGTCACTGCCTACCTCTCAGCCTTTCTTCTTCCTTCCTTCCTTCTATAACTTCTTTTAATGGTAGGAACATGATCAATTGTTGACTTTCAGATTACTCTGGCAGCAGTAGGGGAGAGCCTGAAAATGAAGAGAACAGTTAGAGACCACAGGGATGGCTTAAGCAGTAAAGAACCATTTGATGAATGTTTGAATTAGGAGAGTGACAGGGGGAATGAAGAAATGATGGATTCCAGCATAAATAAAACATTTAATTATTCACTCAATGAAACACTATCTAGCAATGAAAACAAACCTCCCTCAAATTACTGAGTTCATTAAATGCATTATAACTTCCTGTGTCTTACTAATGGATAGGAGTTCCTCAGCACCATCATAGGTCAGGTGGCTGGGATTTCCAGCAGGTGGAAGCTATTAACCTTTCTGCTCTTTTAGCCACATGGTTCTCAAACTTGAGTATGTATCATAATCTCCTGGAGGATTTATTAAAACACATCTTCCTGGTCCCCACTCCCAGAGTTTCTGATGTATAGGCCTCTAGTGAGAATTTGCATTTCTAACAATTCCTAAAAAGTTCCTAGGTGATGCCATTGCTATGGGCCCAAGGACAACATTTTAAGAACCACTTTCTAGCCAAAAGCAGACAGGCTGGCAAATTGGGACTCCATTGAAATGGGTAGGAGAGGGGTTCTTTGACTCTGGCTCTCCAAGCACAGGGAGAGAAACACTCTTTTCTCAGGCACTTAGAAGAAGAGTGACTCCATCTACCCAGGCAGGCATCTTCCTCCTAAAGGGAGCTGGCTTTCCCAAGGTACAGACCTCATAGTATCTACCCTCTCCTAAAGGCAGCCCCAGAAACAGATAGTCAACAAGGGCCTCTGATGGCTGCTTTTAATTACTGAGTTGCTCCAGTAAGGAATTAGGGGAAGATAGGAGGGGAAATGGGGGCAGGAACATGTGTTTGAGCCATTTTCTTCCCCAAAATTCTTGTGAGAATTAAAAGAGATAAGAAAGAGACATTAAGAGCACTCAATAAATGTTTGTTGTTATTGTTAGGACTTCAACTTTTTTGAGGTAGCCATTATGATGGCTGCATCGTAACAGAGTATGTAGAAAAAGCAAGTTTATTAGGAAGGTTATTAACTTAGTTAAGAACATTTTAATATCTGCATTTTCATATTTATAAATTTTAATGTCATGGCTCTGAGGTTAAAATTGAAGAATTTTATAAAACAGAGCTAACAAGTTATATGAGAAACAAAGAAGACAGCAGAAAGCTTCCAGAGCATCCTTTGGGAAATGGAAATGTGACCCAGTTTGCAGCCTCACTAGCTAGAGGGTATCCCTAATGCTAGCTAACAGCTGGCTGGCTCATGGAGACTAGTTTTTGAGAGCAGGCAGTAAACACATGTTAAGCTTGTGATGTGCTTTGGCAGAAAGTCTTGACAAACCTCTCTCATTCTTTAAACACATGGTTCCAAAGTTTCTAAACAAAGTGCAGTGTGAACTTTGACTTTGCCTCCCCTGGTGGAAGGCAGGGAGGGGCAGATTTTGCAATGCCTTATTAAATATGTCAGGGTCTTGCTCATGGCAAAAAAACATGTATTCTCTCCAAGCAAGAGTTTCTTTTTGGCACATTCCTATATGTTAATATTTGTATCTCAGCTATCCCTCCAATAGTATTTCTACACTTTATATACTTTCAAATTACCATGAGACATTTACATGAGTTCTATGAATTATACACACATTAGAGTAAAAAAAACAACTAGAAAACCTATATAAATTTAACTAAAATTTATTAAAAATTATAAGAATATATTTATTTGTAAAATTTTAGCAACCATTTTGTGGCTTGTTTTTTAAGGTCAAGTTATGAACCTATAACTTGAGAAAACCTACATAGTTAATATTCTTAAAAGTGAAAATGCAATTATTAGACTCATTCCATATTATTCAGTAAAATGCAATTCAATATTCATTTACTGTGTGACTGGTAGGTTTAAGGGAAACATAGGTGAATAAATGAAGGCCCTGTCCTTAATGAGTTCATAGTCTTTTGACCATGTTTCATTGTTTCTTTGCCACTCTCCCTCACTAGATTATGGTTGTTTAGTCTCTAAAGGAAGAAGTGACCGCCATGAAGTCTGAACGTATTGTCACTGAGGAAAGGAACTTCGGTTGGCTTTTGAAAGATACTAAGAATTGGGGTGGGGAGGTGGGGAGAGAAGGGCAGGACATTCTAAACAGAAGTAACAAAACAAGAACACTGACATAAAAAATAATTTTTTGAGACTGACAAGCGGCTCTATGTGGCTATAGCTCCTGTGTTCATATTAAGAGGGGTGCAAATGAGGGTAAAAAATTAGGTGGGGCCAGATGGTGAAAGGTTCTTTCGTGTTCTAAGGGGTTTCAATTTTACCTGTAGGTGGCTGGAAGCCATGGAAGCTTTGTAAGCAGCAAAGTTACAAGATTTGATTTGTGTTTTGGCAACAACTTTGGGAGCAACAGTATAGAGAGTGGACCACAGTGAAGTACCTCAACAAAATTCATGTTTGGATTTGGTCACAACAGCCCTCCGGAGGCAGAACTCTGTTTATTGTGTTTTCAAATGTTAGATTTGATAGTAGTAGCCTTAAATTTTTTTTATTTTGATTATTTTTTAAAGATTTATTTATTTTTAGAAAGAGTAGGGTAGCACACAATCTGGGGGTGGGGGCAGATGGAGAGAGAGAATCTCAAGCAGACTCCCCGCTGAGCTGGGAGCCCAATGCTGGGCTCAATCTCACCACCCTGAGTCCATGACCTGAGCCAAAATCCAGAGTTGGACGCTCAATTGACTGAGCCACCCAGGTGTCCCAGCCTTAAATTGTTTTTAAAATTGTCGTACTGGGCGCCTGGGTGGCTCAGTGGGTTAAAGCCACTGCCTTCGGCTCAGGTCATGATCCCAGGGTCCTGGGATCGAGGCCCACATCGGGCTCTCTGCTCAGCGGGGAGCCTGCTTCCTCCTCTCTCCTCTCTCTCTGCCTGCCTCTCTGCCTACTTGTAATCTCTCTCTCTGTGTCAAATGAATAAATAAAATCTTTAAAAAAAAAAAAAAGATTTAAAATTGTCGTACTATACAAAATACAACAATTGCTGAAAATGAGCTAAAACCAAGGCCCTATCCAAAGGCCTACAGTGTGAAAAAAGAGTGCAAAATTGAAAATATGAGGATTTCAGGAAAAAACACACATCTCCCCTCCCCACAGACACACACATATTAGATGTCAATTAACATAGTACACAAGAGTGGTTAGGATAATAATTTTAGACTATAAACAGTCATAAAAAATGTTAACAAAGCACTGGGCTATATACTACTTGTGTATTATTATGTAACACAGAGATATTTGAGTTTGTAAAATCTTCATAATAAAAATCAGCTTCAGAAGTTTATTTTAAAACTTAGAGTTTCAGTGCATGTACACTAAATTTGATTTCACATTACTACTGAAAACATAAAACAGATTCAAAAATCAAATATTAATTTTTTTCTTTTTTCAAGTTTTTGTTTATATTCTAGTCACCTAAGGGGCACTTGGGTGGCACAGTTCGTTAAATTTCCAACTCTTGGTTTTGGTTCAGGCCATGATCTCAGCACTATGAGATCCAGCCCACTTCTGGCTCATCAGGGAGTCTGTTTTGGACTGTCTGTCCCTCTCCCTCTGCTCCTCCCCACCTCTGTACTCTCTCGCGCCCTCCCCTTTCTAAATAAATAAACTCATCTTTAAATTCCAGTTAATATACAGTGTAATATTAGTTTCGGGTGTAGAATTTAGTGATTCATCACTTATCTGTAACATCCAGTGCTCATCACAACAAGTGCCCTCCTTAAATACTCATCACCCATTTAACCTATCCACCTGCCCACCTCCCCTCCAGCAACCCTCAGTTTGTTCTTTATAGTTAAGAGTCTGTTTTCTGGTTTGCACCTCTTTCCCCGCCGCCATGTTCACCTGTTTCATTTCTTAAATTCCACATGTGAGTGAAATCAAACAGTATTTGTCTTTCTCTGACTGACTTATTTCACTTAGCACAATACTCTCTAGATCCACATTACTGCAAATGGCAAGATTTCATTCTTTTTTATGGATGAGTAATATTCGCGCGTGTACACGCGCACGTGCGTGTGTGTGCGTGTGTGTGTGTGTGTGTATACCANATAGTTAAGAGTCTATTTTCTGGTTTGCACCTCTTTCCCCGCCGCCATGTTCACCTGTTTCATTTCTTAAATTCCACATGTGAGTGAAATCAAACAGTATTTGTCTTTCTCTGACTGACTTATTTCACTTAGCACAATACTCTCTAGATCCACATTACTGCAAATGGCAAGATTTCATTCTTTTTTATGGATGAGTAATATTCGCGCGTGTACACGCGCACGTGCGTGTGTGTGCGTGTGTGTGTGTGTGTGTATACCATGACTTCTGTCTCCATTCATCAGTTAATGGACATTTGGGCTCGTTCCATAACTTGGCTATTGTTGATAATGCTGCTATAAACATCAGGGAGCATGTAGCCCTTCGAATCATCATTTTTTTGTCCTTTAGGTTAATACCTAGCAGTGCATTGCTGGGTGGTAGGGTAGTTCTAATTTTAACTTTTTTTTTTAAAGATTTTATTTATTTATTTGACACAGAGAGAGAGAGAGATTACAAGTAGGCAGAGAGGCAGGCAGAGAGACAGGGAGAGGAGGAAGCAAGCTCCCTGCTGAGCAGAGAGCCCGATGTGGGCCTCGATCCCAGGACCCTGAGATCATGACCTGAGCCAAAAGCAGAGGCTTTAACCCACTGAGCCACCCAGGCGCCCTAATTTTAACTTTTTGATTAATCTCCATACTGTTTTCCAGAGTGGCTGCACCTGTTCGCATTCCCAGCAACAGTGCAAGAGTGTTCTCCTTTCTCTGCATTCTCACCAACATCTGCTGTTTCCTGTGTTAATTTTAGCCATTCTGACTGGTGTGAGGTGATATCTCATTGTAGTTTTGATTTGTATTTCCCTGATGGTGAGTAATATTGACCATCTTTCCATGTGTGTCTTAACCATCCGTATGTCTTCTTTGACAAAATGTCCATTCATATCTTCTGTCCATTTTTTAACTGGGTTATTTGGTTTTTTGGGTGTTGAGTTTTATAAGTTCTTTATTACACTTAGGATACTAACCCTTTATCAGATATGTCATTTGCAAATATCTTCTCCCAGTCTGAAGGTTGCCTTTTAGTTTTGTTGTTTCCTTCACTGTGCAGAAGTTTTTTTTTTTTTTGATGAAGTTCCAATAGTTTATTTTTGTTTTTGTTTCTTCTTGCCTTGGATAGAAGTTGCTAGGCTGGTATCAAAGAGGTTATTGCCTGTGCTCTCCTCTAGGATTTTGGTGGTTTCCTGTCTCACGTTTAGGTCTTTCATCCATTTTGAATGTGTAAGAACGTAGTCCAGGGGCACCTGGTGGGTCAGTTGGTTAAGCATCCAACTCTTGATTTTGGCTCAGGTCACGATCTCAGGATTGTGAGATCGAGCCCCACATCAGGCTCTGTGCTCAGCAGGGAGTCATCTCGAGATTCTCTCCCTCCCTCTCTCCCTTTGCCTCTCCCCATGCTTGCACTCTCTCTATATATAATAATAAAAATAAATACAACTTAAAAAATAGTCCAACTTCATTCTTTTGCATGTTGTTATCCAAATTTCCCCAACAAAATTTGTTGAGAGACTGTCTTTCTTCCATTGGATATTCTTTCCTGTCTTAAGATTAGTTGACCACATAGTTGTGGGTTTATCTCTGGGTTTTCTATTCTGTTCCACTGATCTATATGTCTGTTTTTGTGTTAATACCATACTGTCTTCATCATTAGAGCTCTGTAATATAAAGTCTGGAACTGTGATTTCCCCAGCTTTGCATTTCTTTTTCAAGATTGCTTTGGCTATTTGGGGTCTTTTGTGGTCCAATACAAATTTTAGGATAGTTTGTTCTAACTCTGTGAAAAATGCTATTGGTATTTTGATAGGGATTGCATTAAATGTGTAGACTGCTTTGGGTAGTATGGAGATTATAACAACATTTGTTCTTCCAATCCAAGAGGATAGAATGCTTTTCAGTTTCTTTGTGCCATCTTTGATTTCTTTCATAAGTGTTTTATAGTTTTCAGAGTGCTAGTCTTTTATCTCTTTGGTTAGGTTTATTCCTAGGTACCTTATGGTTTTCCAATTGCACATGGAATCAATTCCTTGAAGAAATCAAATATGAATTTAAATTAGCTCTTATTTCACACAGGTTCTCAAAATGAGTCAGAGGAAAGTATTCAATCAGATCAGCTTTTGTTACTAACTTACTTCATGGAATGTATAAAAAAAAAAACAACCCAAACAAACCTACTAAATTTAATTAGATCTTTTTAAAGATGGCATAAAATATATTCATCAGAATCTCTGATACCATTTTTTGTCTTAAATATGGAACCAAATTACAAACAAACCTCACTTAAAAGGTATTGCTCTTATTTTCCCCTATTTTTTCTTTTCTCTTTTTTTGAGATAAAATTGGTATTTTTTTCAGGCATCCAACATTATAATTTGATATTTGTATATACTACAAAATGATCACCACCAGAAGTCCAGTTACCAGGCATCACCTTGCAATAGAGCTCCTTCACCCACTTTGCCTACCCCCCAAACTTTCTTCCTCTCTTATAACTACCATTCTGTATCTATAAATTTGTTTGTTTTTTTTTAAAGTAAATTCTATGCCCAAAGTGGAGCTTGAACTCAACCTCGAGATCAAGAGTCACATGCTCTACCAGCTGACCCAGCCAGGTACCTGTTTTGTTTTTCAGATGCTGTGTTTAAGTAAAATGACATATTTATCTTTCTATGTCTGACTTATTTCACTTAGCATAATACCATCAAGGTCCATCCATTTGTTGCAGATAGCAAGCTTTCCTTCTTTTTTATGGCTGAGTAGTATTCTGTTGTGTATGTATATGTGTGTACTATATATATACTACATGTACATATCTATATTTCTATATATTTATAAATATGTATATTGCCATCTTCTTTACTCATTCATATGTCAATGGACACTTAAGTTTTTTCCATTGTCTTGACTATTTTAATAATGCTGCAATGAACATGGGATGCATGTATCTTTTTGAATTAGTGTTTTTGTATTTTTTGGATAAATACTCAGAAGTGGAATAGCTGAACTGTATGTTAGTTCTATTTTTAATTTTTTGAGGAATCTCCATACTATTTTTCTGTAGTAGCTGCACCAAATTACAATCCCTCCAACAGTGTAAAAGGTTCTCTTTTCTTCACATCCTCTCCAAAACTTACTTCTTGTCTTTTTGATATTAGCCATTCTGACAGGTATGAAGTCGATAACCCATTCTGGTTTTGCTTTCCATTTCTCTGATGATTAGTAATGTTAAACATATTTTCATGTGCCTGTTAGCCATATATATATATTCTTTGGGAAAATGTCTATTCAGATCCTCTGCCCATTTTTTTAGTCAAGTTGTGTTTTTTGTTATTGTGTTATGAGTTCTTTATATATTTTGGATATTAACCCCTTATTGGATATATGATTTGCAAATATTTTCCCCTATTCAGTAGCTTGCCTTTTGCTTTTGTTGATGGTTTCCTTTGCTGTGCGGATACGTTTTAGTTTGATATAGTCCTGTTGTTTATTTTTGTTTATCTCCCTTGCCTTTAGAGTCAGACAAGGAAGGAAGGAAGGAAGGAAGGAAGGAAACATTGCTAAAATCAATATTGAGGAGCTTACTGCCCATATTTTCCTCTAGGACTTATATGGTTTCAGGTTGTACTTTCAAGTCTTTAATCTATTTTCAGTTAATTTTTGTGTATGGTGTAAGATAGTGATCTAGTTTCAGTCTTTTGCATGTGGCTATCCAATTTTCCCAAAACCACATATTGAAGAAATTATCTTTTACTCAATAAATATTCTTGGCTCCAATTTCTCCCTTTAGGTCAATTAATATTTGCTAGTCTCTCTATATAATAGTCTAAAGCTGATAACATCTTAAGTTTGAGCACATTCTAAAAACTCTATATTTTTACTCCCCCACCAAATGTGTTTGTTTTGTTTTTGATATCATATTTTATATTTTTAATTTTTTGTATCCCTTAACTAATTATTATAGTTTTACTACTTTTGTCTCTTAACCTCCATATTAACATTATTAGCGGTTAATCCACTACCTTTATTATACATTTGCTTGTACCAACAAGATTTGTACTTTTATATATTTTCTTGCTACTTGGTAGTCCCTTTTTTTTCCATCTTAACAAAGATCCTTCAGTATTTCCTGTAAAGGCAGTTTAGTGGTGATGAACAACTGTTGTTTCTGTTTGCTTGAGAAACTCTTTATCTCTCTTTCAGTTCTGAATGATAACCTTGCCGAGAAAGTATTCTTGGTTGGAAATTTTTTCCTTTCAACAATTTGAGTATCTCAAGCTACCCATTTCAGCCTGCAAAGTTGCTGCTGAAAAATCAACTCATAGTCTTATAGTTACCCTTGTATGTTATAAGTTGTTTTTCTCTTGATACTTTTAATATTATAATTTTTGGAATTTTAATTATAATGTGTCTTGATGTAGATCAGTTTGAGTTCATCTTATTTGGAAACTGTGTTTCCTGGAGCTGGATATCTGTTTTCTTCCCCAGGTTAGGGAGGTTTTTCAGCCATTATTTTTTCAAATAAGTTTTCTACTCCCTTCTCTCTCTCTTCTCCTGCTTACCCCCTGTAATGCAAATGTTATTCTGCTTGATGTTGTACCACAAGTCCCTTAAGCTATCTTCACTTTTAAAAATTATTTTCTCTTCTAGCTGTTCTGATTAGGAGATTTCCACTGCCCTGTCTTACAGGTCGCTGATCTGTTTTTCTACTTTGTTGAGTCTGTTTGAAACTTTAGTGTATTTTTTAGTTTAGTTATTGTGTTCTTCAGCTCTGTGACCACTGTACTTTATTATGTTTTCTATCTGTTTGATGAAGTTCTCAATATATTCATCCATTCCTCTCCCAAGTTCAGTGAGCATCTTTATTACCATTACTTTGAACTCTTTATCAAGTAGATTACTTATTTCTGTTTCATTAAGGTCTTTTGTCATATTTTCTTTGGGACATATTCCTGTGTCTTCTCATTTTGCTTGACTCTGTGTTTGTTTCTCTGTATTAGATGAAACAGCTACTGTCTTGAAGGAGTGGCCTTATGTAAGAAGTGAACTTTATTATTCAACCTTGCCCTAGCTTTTGGTTGATCTTCGTAATTGTCTAAATAGCCTGCTTTATTCTTGATAGGACCCAGTTGCTAAGGGTGTGCCAAGACCCATCAGTGTGTTCCAAAGGAAGAGGTCTTAGAAAGTGCCTAATTTCAGGCTAACTGTAAACCAGATCCTTGGGCAACAGTTTTTAAGGTATGTAAGTGTGTATAGTCTTGTGTTTCCACAGTTGTAAACCTTGGTGATCCCCACACCAGATCTAAAGGAGTTCCCTGGGTGACTGTTGCAAAAATTATGGCTTTCAATGTGTATATAAGATCCTTTATGGGAGGTATCAGCGAACTGTGGCAAAGCCAAAGGACGGTAATAATATGGTGACTCCCTGCCCATTCTCCAGGGTGAAACTTTGGATGTGTGACAAACCTGAAGATTGCCCCTCAGACTGAAGCTCCTTGGAACAAAAAAATAGGTCTTTTTCACATGAAGCCTGGAGGTGTATTTCCGTCTCTTTGTGCTGTGCCCTGGGAATAGTTGCCTGCCAAGGACCATCTCTAATTTTTCAGACTGTGGAGCCCAGAACTGTGATTGCCTAGACACTGGGGCCAGACACTCAAGGGGTATCCCTTGATGTGTATGCCCACTATTGCAGGCCAGGCCATGGTTGTAGCACATGGGAGTGGGGAGTGGGGTGCAGGAACTGCCATGCCAGGGTATGACATAGTGGGCCATGGCTGTGGCCATGTGGGCAGAAGCTTCCATCAGAGCTAGCAAGCTAGAGAGGGGCATGAAAGTTGTACAACACTGGCACCAACAGAACAGAAGAATCCAAAAATGCACCCGCCAAGACTTCAGTCTCTGGGTAAAGTCCCAAGAGGTTCCTGCCTCCTGGCAGATGCTTTAAGATAAACAAATGAGTCTCTTTTGCATACAGTCTAGGCACCTTTCAAACTGTTGCTATTGTGGTGGGTCCCAGGGTGAGTGGGGATGTGGACAAGCCCTTTAAGAGAAGATTTTCCATTTCCTAAGGCACTATGGTTCTCCAGGAAGTAGACCCTCTTGGTTTTCAAGGCCAGATGCTTTGGGGACCTTCTTTCTGGTGCAGTTCCTAAGGGTTGGGAATGTTGGGCAAAAACCTCTCACTCCTCAGGGACAAGCTCTGTATTAGGAGATCCTTCCCAACTACAGATCTCTCCCTCAGGGTGGAGTTTACAAGACTACTTTTCTTCCTCTCCTTCCTGTCTTAATATGGCCCTTTAGTTGTGAGGACGCTTTTCAGCTAGCTTCCAGGTCCTTATCATAGGGAATTGTTCCACATGGAACTGTAGATTTACTTATTGTCTTTATGGAAAGAGGTAAGTTTAGGATCTGTCAATGCTGCCATCTTGAATCTCCCAATTCTCCCCCACACTTATTTTGTAAAGTTTCAAATCTATTTTACTGTACATAAATTACACCTAATTTTTAAAATTTCATTAAAGAAAAGTGTAAAAAAATTTCACCCTAAAAAAAACTTTTTCAAACCTATATAAAAGTTAAGATTGGTGTAACGAAACTAGGTTTCACCAGGTTAACATTTTGCTGTTTGCTTTCTCTCTTTCCAGAACCAATTAAAAGTAAGTTGTAGATTCCACAGACATCATGACACTTTTCCCTCTAGACATGTCAGCAAAACTTAAGAGGTATTTTGATAACCAAATTTTGTTACACTCAATCGACTCTTTCAAAAGCCATCTTGGAACAAAGAGACTGATTAATGTGCAATGTAGAATGGATAAGTTGAAATTAAAATTTCATTATGTTTGATCAAAAATGAAGGTGAAGGAGCATGGCAAATTAGTGGGGGAGGAAAAAAGAATTATTCAATAAAATGCCAGGATAATTGGCTACCATTTTGGAAAATAAATCAATTAAATCTTAATTTTATGCAATACACCAAAATAAAGTCTAAATAGATTAAGAATTATAGGTTTAAAAATCTTATTATTAAAAGAGAAAATAGGGGCACCTAGGTGGCTCAGTCAGTTAAGTGTCTGACTCTTGATTTTAGCTCAGGTCATGATCTCAGGGTCATGAGATCATCAGACACTGTGGTCAGCAGGGAGTCTGCTTGAGATGCTCTCCCACTCCATATCTGCCCCTCCTCTGCTCTCTCTAAAATAAATAAATAAATCTAAAAAAAGAAAAAGGAGAAAATGATCTTTGTTTATATAATTATTTGCTTTAGCATTTACAGTTTGCCTCAAATGATAAATTTTAAAGATTTTATTTATTTAAGAGAGAGAATGTGAGCAAGAGAGCTCAAGCAGAGGAAGCAGCAGAGGGAGAGGGAGAAGCAGAACCCCACTGAGCAGGGAGCCCTATACAGGGCTCGATCCCAGGACTCTGGGATCATGACCTGAGATGAAGGCAGATGGTTAACTGACTGAGTCTCCCAGGTTTCCCTCAAATGATAAATATTGTACAATATGAATGAGAATCATATAAGTGAGGAAAAGAGAGTAAGGGAAAAATAAAGAATGAATATTTAACAATCTCTGGCTGGGTAAAAACTTAATCTTAGATACAATGATAGATCTAGTAAAGAAAAATATGTATTACTACATAACAGTTAAAGGTTGACAAAAACCACCAACATAATAAAAATTTGAAAGCGGAAACCAAATTGGACAAGTATTTGTGGTAAGTATTACAACAATAAAAACTCATATACACCCATAAAAAACCTTTAAGGTCCTAATACATGAATTGGCATAGAGAAATATATATTTTTTAATTACAAAAGAAGGAGTAAATGATTTAGAAGAATCTGGCAAGAAGTCAGCCTTACTAATAAATCCTGATTAATACATTTAACTTTTTTTTCCCATTAGCAAAGTTTTTATCCCTACTTTGTTTTGTTTTTTAATGTGCACAACCAGTGTTGCCAACAGCACTGAAAAGAGCACTCTCTACCTTGCCAGTGGGTAACATTTGGCAATTTATATTAAAATGCACATACCTTTTGTTTCAGCATATGCATTTGGGGAACACCTTTCTAAATTGAATACACTTTTTATTGAGGCTTGTTGTTATTGTTTTTCAAGTATCAGGAGTCCTATCAAGCTGCAGAGGATAATGTGGGGTTTAGTATTAGAACCCACAGGACCTGGAAAACATCTGGAACCAAAGAAATTCTAGGAATCAGCTGCTTCCTTTTATTTTTTATTTTTTCTCATGGCACCTTACATTCTCTCTGAAGCTCTGTCCCACTCTCCTCTTTCTGCTAACTGGCTTCTTTGGCTTATCCATGTGTCTGATTTTACACATGTACTCCAGGTTAGCAAGGGATTCTATTCATCATGGCTCAGGAATCCGGGCTGATGGAGACTCCCTCTCAGTAGTATGCTTCTTTGATCACGGTGGCAGGGAGAACAAACATGAAGAACTGTGCAATGGCACTTGCTCTTAATACATCTGCCCAGAAATGATACATGCTAACTTTGCTTACATTTCATTGGCCAAAGCAAGGCACCAGGCCACAACTAACTCCAAGGTCATCAAGGAAGAGCAATCCTATTACTGTCCAGGAAGAGAACTGCAATTTTTGTCAACAGTCCTTGTGATTTTCTCACCAATATGTTTGTGGGCTCACTTAAGCAAGCTTCTTATAAATCTGGATTAAATTGAAAGTTATGGTCCTTCATTCTTTTTCTTTTAAAAAATTTTTGTTATATTTTATGTCACATTTACTGACATAAAATTATAAAAATAAACAGAAATCCACAACACACAAACATCACGCTCAACTATAAACCAGTTAAAAGTTCAAATGCATGAGTTTGGCAAATTCTCTGTTGAGGCAAAATAGCCAGTTATGCAACAAAAACAACACACTAACAAGTAAACATGGTGTCATAATACTGTATCCTATTATAAGTATTTTAAGCAATACTTAAAACTTTTAGTTCCTTCTCTAAACCTTCACATTTAAAATGATAAATAATTCTAAGACAGGCTTAGTGGCTTAACCTTGAAAAAAAATTTATATCTATTATTTCTTTCTCAGCCTTCTGAATTTAATTGAAAAGTGTCCTGAAATTACCATTTGCAAATATTTTATCTTACTCCTGCTTAACTAAAACTAATAGAGAGATAAATCAAATGCTAATGATGGTAAGAGTGGAACTGTTATCCATCACTCTTGATTTTAAAATTTAAGGATATTCTTCAGATTAGCATCCTTCCTCTCCTTTTTAATAAGTAAATGCTATACAGTTCAACTTAAAAAAAGTTATACTAACAAATATATTTGTCTAATTTACACACTGAAATTCTCTGTAAGATTTCATGTAAAAAAAGGTTCCAGTGCTAAAATTAATTTTGATAACTACTCCTGTAGATCATTTTCTTTGTCAGAAATACATTTGGTATTTATTTGAGTTATAGATTTCTCATTTTGAAAGATCTTCTAAAACATAAATTTAATCTCATAACTTTTCAGACTTTTCTTAATTCTCTCTTCTTTGTAAGCCATCCTAGCAAGACTCCCTAGTGAATAAAATACCAGAATTTTAAAAGCAGTTTATATTGCATATTTGTAAAAAATGCTTCCCTAAACCTAGAGGATGAGGCAAGAGTTTATTTTCTTTAATTTCTTGCATCTTTATTACTTGACTCACAAAGTAAGCCCTCCTTCTGACTTTATATCATGGTCTCCTTTTCAATCACTCGGCTTTGGTTTTATTGAACAAAATATGGTGACTCTTTGTTTTTCATAGGATTTTAAAAAGATGTAATTACTATGATCCAAATGTTTCAATCAAACCAGTATACTGTTATTGTTTTCTCATCTATATGTTCGGTGCACATTGGCTTTATGAGTTATATTCACCTTTATAGCCAGCAACATTTAAAAAATTCAATGTCTGATCATGGTTTCTATCATAAACTCTTGGAGAGAGTGAGTTGAGTTTACCATTTTTAGTGAGATCATTTTGGTTCCCTAACACAGAAACTTCTACTTTAAATAGCTAAAACAAATAAAAAGGATTTATTGGCTTATATAATTGAAAAGTCCATGGGTAGATAGCAGAAGGTGGATCTCAGTTAAAGAATTCAATCATCCAGATTCAGTGTCTCTTCATCTTCTGCTATGCCCTCCACTGTGCTGATTTCACTCTCAAGTGCCATGTGGCACTCCCCAGAAACCCCAGGGACACATTCATTCAGATTCAAGTTAAGTAGAAGAGTCATAGTTTCTTCCCTGTTTTTCCTCCACAAGTCACAGGATCCACACTGATTGGACCATTTTAATCACATGTCTTTGGCCAAGAGATCCTAGAACCTATATCAGTTATGAATTCTTTGAATTGCAACTAACAGAAAAATCTAACTAGTAAAAATGCAGACATCTATGATCTCATTTAACAAGAAAACTGAAGATAGGCAGTTCAAAAGCTAGTATCACTTATTGAAGTTCATCCTTTTCCAGTAATCTATAATATTCATCTGGCATAAATCAAGTTACCATATATATATATGGATTAGTTTCTTTACTCTAGTCCCACTAGTCAAGTTTTTGTTGCTGGGCCACTGTCAATATGCTTTACTTAAGATAAATTTATAAGAAGACTTTATGTAATAGAGCAAATCTTCCCCCCTTCTTTTTCTGGAATATCTTGTCTATTCTTGAGCCTTTGATTGCTACATAAAATTCTATCAAACTTGTCAAGTTAAAAAAAATCCACCTAAGGGGCATCTGGGTGGCTCAGTCAGTTAAGTGTCCAACTCTTGGTCTTGGCTCAGGTCATGACCTAAGAGTCCTGGGATCGAGCCCTGCATGGAGCTCCCCACTCAGCAGGCAGTCTGCTTGAGATTCTCACCCTCCCCATCTCCCATTGCTCCTCCTCCCACTCATGCTCACTCTCTCTGTCCCTAAAATTTAAAAAATGAAAAAATTTCACCAAAAATTTCAATTGAAATTAATTTGAATAGATGGATTGATTTTTGGAGACTTGTCTTCTTTATAATATTGAGTCTTTCTATCCAACAATATGTTTATATTTATCAATATATTTTTCATTAAAATTTTACAGTTTTCTCTATAAAATCTTGCCTAATATTCAAAACATGTTCTCATTTTTTTCTTGCTATCACAAAAAAGTAAAGTATTATTTTCCTAGTTGTAATTAAATGCATTTAAATTTTGCATATTAATTTTATATCAGACACTGTGGCTGATTATCTGATTAAGTCTAATGATTTGTTGGTAGAATCTTTTGGATTTTTCTATGTAGACAATCATCTTACCTGCAAATAATGACAGTTTTATTTATTCCCTTCCAATCTTTTAACTTTTTTTCTGTTGACTTACTGGAGAAGTTCTTCCTTTACCTACCTAAATATTTCTGTGTCCTTGCATTAAATGTGTTTCCTGTAAATTCCATTCAGGTGCATTTTATATGTTTTTCTTAATCTAATAATATAAACTAATAATCTCTATTTCTTATTTTGTGAGTTAGTCCAACTGGTATTTATTAAATGTTTACTAATACAAATATTTGGATATATTTCTACCATCTTTTTCATGCTTATTTTCTCTTCTAAATTAAAACAATTATCTTTAGATTTTACTTTTTAAAATCTATTTTTTTGGCTTATGTCTATTGTATTAAATAAATTTTATTTATTTTCCTTTCCCTCTGTCTACTGCATTTTGGAGTAATACATCCTATATACATTCTTTTTTTCTTAAGATTTTATTTTAGAGTAATCTCTACACCCAACATGGGGTTCAAACTCACGATCTCAAGATCAGGAGTTGTGTGCTCTACCAACTGAGCCAGCCAGGTGCCCCAATCCTACATATATTCTTAGTGATATCCTTAATATGAACACTACAAGTCTAAAATTGATAAATACCTATCTTGATCTTGAATAAAACAAAGACATAACATAGTTTTTCTATGATTACCTTACTCCATTGTACATGTTTTTATCATTAGTATTTTAGCTGCATCTTGTTTTTGTACTCCCTCGTGTGTCATTACTACTATCATGGTTTTATACAATTAATAATTGTTCAGATTTTCCAACGTATTTACCTGCCCCATCACTATTCCTTTTTTTTTTGGTATCTCATTTCTTCCTTGTGGCATAGTTTATTTAATTATGAAGTATATCCTTTAATAGGGATCCTCAATTTTGTCTCTCAAGTTATAGTTTAGCTAGGTACAAAATTATAGGCTGCCAATTATTTGCTCTTAATACTTGGAATATATTATTCCATTGTCTTTTGATTGTTGCAATTGAGAAGTCAGTTTCAATCTAATTTTGTTCTATTGGTATGGTAAGTTCAAGAACTTCAGGACAGATCAAGGAAGAGACAAGACCATGAGATGACAATATTGCAAATAAGGTATACTAGGTGGCAGTTGGATAGGACCACGGGAAAGGGAAAGTCAATCACAGCAAGAGACTATCCAGAGATAGCTGCATTGTGCTACCACTCAGAAGTGTAAAAGGACAATGGAACTTCCAAGGAGAGGGGAATTGGAGAGGGGCTCGTGTGTCTAGATTATGTCACTCAGTAGCATGGAGGGAATCTCTGAGTCAGAGAGCTCTGAAGGGCAACAGCAGTTTGGGTTCTTTTATAGCTACAGAGTTTGTCTTATCTATGGCTAGAAGATGTTGGGAGCAGTTCATGGGGTACACCTAGCAGGCAGGATCTAAATACTAGAAATCTTCTTGTTTAGGCTGCACTTAAAGCAACTGGATGTGTAAGAATTTGTGTTGGCACTAGCAGGCTTTGATCTAAAGGTCCTAGCCTGCTGTGAATAAGTAGAAAATATATAGGGACCTATAGAGAGATGCCATCTTGACCCCATTTATATAACAATTAGGTCATCTATCTTTTCTCTTTGGATGTTTTTAAGATCTCCTCTTTATATTTATTAAGGTGTAGATCTATTTTATCTTTCTTCTTGCCACTGCATCTCCTGAACTTCCCAAGGATGTTCCCATCTCAAACTTTTTGCATGTCCTAGAACTGCAGCTTGAAAAGCAACTCCTTCAGATATATTTTTGGCTACCTCCCCCAACTGGTCCAAGTCTCTGCTCAAATTATTTCCTGACCCCAGCTTCAAACTTTCTATCTCCTGCCCTCCTTTATTTTTCTTCATAGAATTTATTACTATTTCACATTTTATTAAATATGTATTTGTTCATCATCTTCCTCCTTTCCCCAGGAATATATGCTAGCAAGGGAAGTGACTCAGTTTTATTCACTGCTGTGTCCCTTATATCTAGAACAGTACCTGGAACAGAAAGTACTTAAGTATTTGTTGATTTGATGAACTAGTGACCTCTCCTACATGCTTTATTCTTTCCTTTTTAGGCAGATGAGTTCTTGTCTGTGTATCTATGCAGATGGGCCAAATATTGCTGCTCCAGACCGATAGTCTTATTTCCCACGTGACGAACACAAAATGATCAGTATTTCTGAGTTCCAACTCCAAATTCCTAGGAGAGAAATCTCACTGGTACAGGTTGGGTCAGTAGTCTTTCTTTGATCCAGTTAGGTATATACAGCTAGGTGACAGGTCACAAGGTACACAAGACCACAGAGGTCTTACCCCAGTGGAATAGAAGCTTTTAGAAAAGGGAGGGTCTGAGTAAGCAGGTACTCAACAATGGTCTCAAATTTGCTTTAAGGGCAAACTGAGGAAAACTGAAAGCCACCATAGAAATGCAAGCAATTATAGTGTTCACTGTTAGATAAAACACTATTATAAGGAATCAATAAAATAATTTGTTCATTTATTTTATTTTTTTAAAGATTTATTTATTTGACAGAGAGAGAGAGAGAGAGAGAGAGAGAGAGAGAGAGAGAGAGAGAGAGAGATCACAAGTAGGCAGAGAGGCAGATAGAGAGAGAGGAGGAAGCAGGCTCCCTGCTGAGCAGGGAGCCTGATTCGGGCCTCAATCCCAGGACCCTGAGATCATGACCTGAGCCGAAGGCTTTAACCCACCGAGCCACCCAGGTGCCCTAATTTGTTCATTTAAAATCATCTTTAGCATTGGCTTATAGTGTGACAATATTTTAAAATTTTGATTTCTCTTGTTTTTGTCTTCTTACTTAATCCATTGCCTAGACTTCTAACACCTTAAACTCTTGCCCCCGCCCCAGCCTTCCCTCCCTTGAACCTTAAGTAATCTTCAAAACTTATTAATTCTTCCTTTCTTAAGTAATGGAAGGTTGCCTATCATTTTGTTTCTCAAAAAAATTGCCTAAGACTTGCTTTCGTTGGGAAATAAGCCACTTTGTTACAGAAGCTTATGAGTTCATATTTTTTATGTATTAAAAACAAAGGAAAAAACCCCAAAACTATAGAAACATATTTTAAGTTAGTACATGCATGAGTAAAAAAAAATTCAAACAGATGAGTAGAAAAATGGAAGATAAAAATGTAGCTCAATGACTGTCTGCAGCCTAGTTCTACTTCCTAGAGCACTTTGTTGACCAGGACCCAAGTCGAAAATACATTTTTCACACAGACACACATACACACAAGGTTAAGAAAAGTTCCATCAATTTTACTACCCTTACTAGTGCAAAGCAACTTAATATTTCCTTTATTCTTCTTTTTCTATTGTAGGTTGTAACCCACTAAACTGATTTAATTCCCATAATTTGAAAAAATTAGGCCCCCAATATAGATATATCACACTGTTTTTAGTATTTCTAACAGTTATCTTCACAACTGAGAACAAGACATTTTTTGGTTCAACTTCTGAAATTTTTTTATTGACTCCACACTGAAAATGAACAGTAAGAATTTAGCTAAATTATATTACTCTTCATTTTTCTTCCCTTGGTCTCCTCTTTGAAATTTTTATTATATTATATTAAGTTCTATTTGTTACTTTATTTCTTTAAAGAATATATTCACACCTCTATTTCTTGATCCACCCACATCAGAAAGTGTCTCTTGACTCCTCTATTATGTAAGATTAATATACTTGGCATCCATCACTTTCCTCCACATACGAACTTCCATTAGCTCTATCACTACTTTTACATTGTCAATATTTATATTTATTGTTAGAATAATCTAGTCTTCTACATTTTATTGTTAATTTGAAAAGTGAAGGGTTTCTTTTTCAGCATTACCATTTTTAAAGTCTTATTCATTGCAGAATCAAGTAATATGAATAAACTCATGAAAAAGGAGTGATAAACCATGTTACTAGATCCACATTTATTGAAGGAGAATGTACTAGGTGTAAAGTCAAATGGATTATCTTTTTTATGTGTCCACTGATTACTCATAATAATGTCACATTTTAGTTTGTTTCATCTTTGGACCATGGCTTACACAATTTTTTGCCTTTACTAAAGATTCCAGTTGTCTTTCTTTGGCGTTGATGACAGGAGAAACATATGTCACCCTTTCATTAAGATTATTAATGTTTTTAATTATACTATTTCCTGAAATGGATATACTTTTTTCTTAAAGACATTCTTCTAGATCCTCTGTCTTACTATTATTGATTATCCTGAGGCCCTAAATATTTGTGTTCCTGAAATATCCTATTATTAAATCCCCACATTTCTGTCTTGAGTTCTCTTGAGTTCATTTTGCTGGAACATTTCCTTAGGCATTTCCTTCCCCCAAAAAGGCATAGAAGACCCCTCCCAAAGGTGAAAAGATCCCTAATTTGTCCTCATCTGTGAATGTTTTGCTCATAGAATTGTAGGTTCAGAGTCATTTTCTCTCAGAACTTTGAAAGTTTTGCTTCATTGTCTTCTAAAAATCAATATTGTTGAGTAGATAAATGGCAAACTTCAGTCTACTTCAATCTTCCCATCACTCTACTGCTCTTGTAAAGTTAACTGATAATCTCTACTCAGCTCACTCTCTTTTCTGTCCTCAGTTTAACTTACTCTCGTTATTGACCTTTTCTGATACTCTTCTCTGGGCTCTATACCACACAACTATCCTAGTTTTCTTGAATAACTGGCTTCTCTTGCTCATTCTCCTTCACATGTTTTTCCTTTCTCTATATGACCACTAAATGCCAGAGTTCCTGTATCCTTTGTTCTATTCTCTCTGTCTTCTCCCTACATGATCTTATCCATTCTCGTAGTTCTAAAAACTATCTTTTGACAATTCCTAAATTTATTATCAGTAGGCTAGACTTCCTTTCTGAGCTCCAGATTCACATCTTTAAATATCTACTTAACATCTCTCTTGTATGTCTCCCAGGCATTTCAAACTTAACATGACCAAAATGGTTCTCTAAATCTGGATCTTCCTCAGCCTTTATCACCACAATAAATGGCCCTGTGATAAACTGTCTCCCTTGACTCTTCCCTTTCATTCACTCCTCATGATTCCTCCCTCCTTAATGAATCCATCACCAATTTGTTATTTCCACCTTCAAAATATATCTCTATACTCTAAAAATGTTAATTAGATCATGTCAATTCCAGGCTTTAAATGACTGAATTGCTTTTTATTGTATTTAGGATAAATCCAAAACCTATACAGCCAGCTCTACATGTCTGATTCTTTCCTCTTTCTCCAAAGTTATTTCTTGTCTCTCGGCATTTTTCACTCACTTATTTCCTCACTCCATCCTCCTGTCATCTCCTAGAATACACAATGCTCCTTCTATCTCAGAGCCTCTGTACTTGGTGTGTTATCTAGCATACATTCTCCATGGTCTTTATATAGTTGCTTTTTTTTTTTTATCCTTCAGATTTTAGCTTAAATGCTCAGGGCTTCCAGGTTAACACACACTTAAAGGTAACATTCTGGAGTGCACAGTATCAGTTGGATTTTAGCCTCCATAGGCAGAAGTCTAAATGCTACCTCTTAGAAAGGCTTTCCTTGACCTTTTCTTGACCTTGAATCTTAACAAATAATAAGTTACCATATTAATTTTCTTTGTTATTCTGGATCACAGCACTCTATTTCACTCAGAGCTTTTTGTTTGATCTGTAATTTTTAAATTATTATTTTATTTATTGGTTTATAGCCTGTGAGCCCCACTTAGTATACTTCTCTGTTAGGTTCACTATTGTAAACCTGCAGCCTACCAGTGCCTGGTTCATGGTAGTGTTCAATGAATATTTTTTGAACGAATAAGTGAATGAATCCATGCTCTGAAACGTCATAAGAATGTGAAAAAGAAAATGGTTTGAGTCATCCATTTTAGTTTTTCCTAGACACATTTCATCTGAAAACTTGCTTCTCTTCACATTTTCTTTTACCATTTGTTTATTTCTAGCCCTTGAATTTTTCTGTTGTTTCCCTGGAACCTCTTTTCATAGGATTTGATTAGGACTTATCCCATTGCCCTAGATTTGGTGGTATGTCAAGCTGAGTGCCAAGAGGTGTTAAGTATCTCTCATTTTAAAGAAAAGTCTCAATAATTAGAGCTTTGCTACTCCCAACCAGTGCCCCACCCCCCCTTTCCCATCTATCCCAGGTCTATGACTAGATGACTGAGGAAGGAGAGTGAAAAAAGAAATTTGTCAGCATTGTAGGCAAGAGTGCAACATCTTTTCCAAATGGAGCAAGGGAGTGTTTCCTACTTCCTAAACTAAGTGAGGTATGATGACTGAAAAGCACTTCTCATAAGAAGGGAAGACCAACAACAACCTCAACTGTTAAGTAATTTTGAAGGAAAGAGAAAAGTGAAAATACAGACATACTTTCCTCTCCAGGTTCCTGGAGTCACAGGTAAAGCCTGAACTAAAATGACTACAGAATGGGGAGATGAGATTTAAATGGGATATGAAATTGGAATTTCAAACTGAACTATTAGAGTCTTGAAAGCTGAAAGTAACCAGTGTTGTGAAGAAGCAGGAAAGGGCAATTTGACAGGTCATGACTAAAGACAGCATTTAGAAAAAAGAATAGTTTTATGTTTGTGACACTGTTCCAACAGTTAAATAAAATGGACATGGGTGGATGCTGAAATTTCTGGATTGGTATACCAAGTCATAATTTTTCTTTCATATTTTCTATTTTTTGTCTCTTTGCTGTATGTTCTCCAGAAATCCTTGAACTTTACCTTTCATCACTTATATCAAATGGTTTAACTTTAATGATTACATTTTTAATTCCAAAGCATTATCATTTGTACTCTGATTGTCACTTTTCTATAGCTTGTTCTTATTTTATGTTTATAGTATCTTTAATTCTCTGACTTAATCTTTATGTCCTTCACATTTAGGATTTCTGTTTTATCATTGTCCTTCTCTTTGGTGCAATTGATTTTCCTCAAATATCTGGTAATTCTTGATTTTACATATTAATGAATAAGGGACAAGTTGATGAATATTGATGTTGGAATATGGGTTTTCTTTCTTGTTAGGTAGATATATATTTTTAACAAGACTTTTATTTTTATTATACCTCTTCATAGTATAAGTAATAGTACATAAAAATAATTTTAAAAAGAAAAAAAGTAGTCACCCATGATCTTACCACCCAGAGGTTACCATTAACATTTTGGTGTATTTTTATCCAGTCTTAGATAACAAATAAGCAAGCAAACTTTTTTTAATGAAAGTTTGTAAAAACTGGCCTTACTACATATATTTTTTAGCTTGATTATTTTTCCCCACTTAGGATATAAGGAATATCTTTCCATGTCAATATATATATATATATATATATATATATATATATATACACACTACCAAATGTATCATAATTTGTCCCCCTGTGACATTTGAGTTGTATCTTCATTTTTACTATTAAAACAATGTAAGAAATATCCTTGGAACCTTGGAAGTATCCACTGTATCTTTAAAACAATATATTTTAAATTACGTTAAAAATATATTTAAAAATCAAAACCTATCTTTTTCCACTTGAAGAATTTCAAATCTCTGAAAGATCTCTAAGTTTAGCAGTTTCTTTCTTTCTCTCCTTCCTTCCTTCCTTCCTTCCTTCCTTCCTTCCTTCCTTCCTTCCTTCCTCCCTTCCTTCCAGAAAGAGAAAGACAAGGGGAGGCAGGGGAGAGAGAGAATCTCTCCGAGTGTGGAGCCTGAGGTGGTGTTCAATCTCACAATCCTGATCATGACCTGAGCCAAGAATCAAAAGTTAGACAACCAACTGAGCCACACAGATGCCCCTTAGGGATACTGATTTAACCAGGAAAGTGATCAGAAGAAATCTCTTCCTCAGAAGGGTATGGAGTATAGAGTTTAAAGGTGAGAAATGAGTGGGCTGAAAAATACAGTGCCAGTATGCAAAAATTAAGGGCAGTTCTGGGGTAAACAAAAAGTAAATGAGTGTGATTTGATTTCTCTTTGACACTACATTAATGAATCTATCAGTCATTTGTGCTGTGAAATAATACATAGTATTGGATTTGGCTCAGCTGGGTGGCTGATTATTTTATGGTCTTATCTGAGTCACTTATGTGGCCAGTTTGACAAATTAGGTGGTCCGACTACAGCTGGAAAGACTAAGATGGGCTCCAACACATGTCTGACAGTTAGTCCTGGTTGGTCTAGGAACCCTCAACTGGAAAAGCTCTACTTCATGTAGCCTGCCATTTTTCAATAGGTTAGAAATGGCTTCTTCATACATTGATCTCAGGGCAGCATTCCAATGGGGAGACTAAAAGCTGAAAAGCTTCTTGGGGCTAAGTTTAGATGTCACACAGTATCACTTCTGCTGCATTCTATTGGTCAAAACAAGTCACTAGGCCAACTGAAACTCAAAGTGTGTTGGGAGGAAAAGACTCCACCTCTTAATGGGAGGAGTGACAAAGTCACATTGCAAAGGAGTGGTGCACAGGGATGGAAGGAACTGTGGCCATCTATGCAAACACCTATCACAATAGAATTTGTTCTGAAATGCTTCCTTTAGTGTTCCAAAAGTAAATTTATAAGTTGGCCATTTACCATCCAAAACATGATTCCTAAGGAAATAATGAGGAACATCCAATATATACCTATATAGCATTCTATAGCTTTTAAGTTCATTAATAAATATCTTATTTAATAATTCATTCAACAAATTTCTTTTGAGTCCCAAATACTGTGATATATATGTTCTGGGGATACAAGATAGATAAAAGGTCCTTGCTCTCAAAAAGCTTACCATCTATGTAGGGAAAATAGATATTTAATATGTAATAACAAGGAATAATAACTTGAGATTAATGTTATATCAAGGCAATATAGGAAATCATTGACTAAAATCATCATCATCACTCATACTCTGTGCCAACAGTGAATGAGATGATTTTATGAGAACTCCTTAAGAGGCAAGATAGGTTATCAGTTGTTACTTTCATTTTTAGGTGAGGAAACCAAGGCTGACAAGTAATTTCTCCAAGTTTTCAGGTTCTAAGTGGCAAAACTCAAAAGAAAAAACAGACCATTTTCCAAAGTCTGTTTTTTTCCCAGTATACTCTTCTGCCTCCTTAGGAACCAATATGAGTATCTGAAATGGAAAAAATACCAATAAATTAAAATAAACAAACGAAAACCTTAGATGCGGTACATATTTTGTATGGATTCTTCTCAAAGGACTTAAGTGTTTACAGCTTTAGGGATTGATCATGTAATCTGTAAGACACCTAATCTAGTACACCTACCTATACAACAAGCAATTCTGCTTACTTCCTAAATCTCTTTGGATCCTAGACTGTTATCATTTGGGTGCACTAGGTTGAGAAAAAGCCATTTTAAAAATAATACCTGTAGGGGTTCTTTCATATGACTATCTAAAGACAACAAAAGGGATGAGATGAGAATGACTAAACTATAGAATTACCACTATAGAATGAACTATATAGTTTACTAAGCAATGAACTTCATCAGGAATATATACATCTTGGCCCCAAATTATTTTTAGAATAAGAAAGGATGTAAGTGATTAATAAATATATGGACATATGTAATATATACCAATATACATGCATATATATATGTGCACACAAAAATTTCAAATAATTACTCGTGTGACTTTAGCATTGTTTTATTCCTTCTCACTAGGAAACTGGTAAAACCCTCAAGCCAACATGGCTTAAAGAAAGTTTTGGTCTACCAGGATCCTTATTTTTCTTTCATTATCCTGGTACTCCATTTGTGGCTTTATCTGGTCTCCATCTCATGCTGGCCTTGTGTTAAAAAGATATCAAACAGTTTAAAGTCTCTGAATCTATTTGTGATGCTCCAAATCCAGACAGTAGTCTTCAATAAGTTTACTTCTATTATTTCAATAATTTCAGTTTTTGTTACCGTATAGATCTATGCAAAGTTAGGACTTCAGTAGGTTTGCAAACATCTAATGTTTCCTTTGTTAAACTCTGGTTAAAAGTCACTGATAATTGAGAATGGCCTGTCTCTCCCAGCATTGTTCTGTGCTCCAAATTCTCATTTTCTTGGTGTGCTGCCCAGCAGTGGTGGGAGGGGTAATATAGACCAGAATTTTCTAATTCAGTGCTTTGAATGGCTTACAGCTGTGAAGCATGACATTGAGCCTTTAAGGCCTTGGGCAGGCAGTTGGGACCCCCAGGGCTGGTTGCCTCCAGCTGCTAGCAGCCTTTATCAGAGGGTGGCCCAAGAGGAACAGAGTCTCTATAGGTGGAATAGATGATGAAAAACATTCAGTAGTTCCACAGGCTACTTATCCAAGGTGAAAAGCACTATGTTCAGCAGCTTGCTGCTGAAGTAGATGTCAAGATGGTAGAATACGTCCTTGGCTGTGTTTAGCACATCATAGACAGCATAGAGCTCCTGGATGGTGCAACTTTGGTGGCTCTGAAACTCTGACTTCACAGACATCAGATAGTCCTGATTGTTTGCAGCTGATAAGCCCTTTTAATGGCATCCAAACTAATTTTTGTCTTACAGATCCAACAATGTGAGTGTTTTACAAATTAAAGCTTCGTCATTATTTAAAAATATTTGCTAGATAAAAGTTCAGCTGAATTAAAAATCCACTTGCCCTATCACATCAAATTTCATCATTGTGTTTATCAAGAAAAAAAGCTGTCAGATTCCATGAATTTCAACCATTATACCTTTTTAATGATTTCTAAAGAAATGGTTTAAAATTTTTTAAAGAATCTATTTGTACAGCATTCCTCATGAATGGTGACTGCGTTCGTTTCCTCTGGTTGCTGAAACAAATGACCACAAACTGGGTGGTTTATAACAATATATATTTATTCTCTTATAGTTCTGGAAGCATGAAGTCTGAAATGGGTTTCTCTGGGCTGAAATCAAGGTGTCAGCAAGGGCCACACTACATCTGGAGGCTCTAGGGGAAAATCATATCCTTGTCTTTTCCAGCTTTTGTGGGCTGTCTTCATTGCTTAGCTCATGGCCTTGAATCACGTTGCCTTTTCTCCGCCTGCCTCCATCATCACATTACTTTTTCTTCTCTGCCTTCATTTTATTATTTCCTTCAAATCTCCCTCTGCCTACATTTTATTATTTTTATTTTACTTATTTTATTTTTTATGTAATCTCTACCTCCAGTGTGAGGCTTGAACTCATGACCCCAAGATCAAGAGTCACATACTCTACTGACTCAGCTGGCCAGGGGACAGCTTACATTTTATGAGGACACTGGTGATTACATTTAGGGCCCAACCAAATAATCCAAGATAAGCATAAAACCTGACTCTAAAGGTTATGTTCATGCAGACAAGTTCAAATTTCTTATTCAAAAATTTGAAAAGATTTTATCTCAGAGTTTTATACAAGTTAATTATCTAATAATGCCCCTATTACTTTGCATTTATTTTTTATTTTAATGCTTTTATTATTTAAAAAGCAATTAACTTATCACCAAGTCCAATATGATGCCCACAAATTCCCTCTAAGTTATATCAGGATGCCACAGAAATATCATTTTCTCTCTGTGCTGTGATGAGGAAAAGGTTGGAAAATACAGCTCTACAAAGTTTAGGAAATTAATACAAAAGAGAAAACAAGGCCAGGGTTTTAAGTGAGCAAGGTCTATATCTGTTCTAACAAGAAGTCAAACACATACTGCCTAAAATCCAGGAACCGAAAGAAAAAAAAAAGGCACTATAAACATTTAGAAATAACTATCAGGTATATATAACTGTCAGAAGAAAAATGGTTGCCTCTGGCATGCAAAGATGGAGTAAAGAGGAGGAGGGAAGAGGAGTACTGCTATTCATTATGGACATTTTGGTACTGGTTAGATTTTTTTTTTAAAGATGTGCATCCTTATTGGAATTTTTTTTAAAAAGTCCAATTAAAAATGGTACCAGAACTTAACATTAATATACCACATTTTTTCCTGTGGTCTTTTCTCTAAATGACATTCCTCCTCCTTTCCACTCTAGAGAGGGAAAAACACTGTTACTTTTTATTCCCTAATCATATTACCCATTTAATGACATATAATTACCCAATTATTTAGGCCTCTTCCGAAAAACAGTGCTGAGGATCTTCTCTTTAGTACTTAGAATGGTGGGTGTGAAATGCTTAAAATAAATTCCCTGAGACTAAGTTAGGGAACAGAAGTTCTTTATCCTTTCCTTCCCAGTGGTGGCACTGGCAGGAAATTTAATAAGCTAGACCAGAGGCAGAGATGTTTGGAAAACCATCAAAAGACATCTGATGGAATGCACAACAGGGTATCTTTAATATGGTTGAAAGAGGAAGAAAAAATAGGATTAAACTGAGTACTTTTCTATTTCATAGCTCTTCTCTATGGGGATTTCAAAGTCAACAAGTAGCCTCATCATCTATACATATATCACTACAGAAAGCAGAAAAGCAAGTCTTTTATATTTTTGAATTATGATTACATAATGATCTATGTTTATTAAAAACCCTGAGAGAATATAGGATTTGCTTGTTTCGTGGCTATCTACTCATTAAAGGAAATGACTCCTCTGCCTCTGTCATCAAGGGGGGATGTGGTGATGCAGTTTGGCACATGGAATGAGATACAACAATTTCATGGGCATCACCGTTTCTCACCAACAGTCTCCTATGGGCAACATGCAGAACAGGAGAAGCAGGAGACAACGCAGAACAGGAGAAGCAGGAGACAACACAGTAAGGACTTGCCCTCTACGCAACTTTTAAAGGAGAATCTAGAGGGGGAATTATTGATAAATGAGAACAAGATAATGCATGTTGCAGTTCAACTGCATTCTTCTGAGCCTGATGACTTTTAAAACTACTTAGAAGATTTATCAACTCTTAGATAATTATCTGTAATGTGAGACAACACTGTTTTTTAAAGCATCTTAGTTATTTGAAATGATTGTTACTGTTGTGATATAAAAGTTAAGTAATCTGCAAATGCAATTTAAAAATCATACTATGAATAAATGGAAGGATATGTCATAATTTAAATTCACAACTTGTTTCAACAAACTTCCTGATTCATTAACAACAGGGTGTTGGCAACAGGAAAGAATGAAGTCTTTCTCTTCCCCAAGTAATTGGAAACACCATTCATTTTTTTAGACTACTCATTCATTAGGAGTTTGTCTCACAGATACTATTTGATATCTTTTTCTAGTTAACCCTGTTTGGTTACCTTTTGACTCAAAAATGCCTTATTGTTAGATCTAGGCAGTAACTGGCAATTTCTAACAGCGATTCCTTTTTCCTTTTTCATGTGGGTGGCCTAGGATTTAGATAGGTACAGATGGGAGACAATATTCAATGTGTGCAACAGTCTAGTGTATAATTGTGCCTGGTTTCTTGGCTAAACACTCGGGGCAGGACGTACAAATTTTTATGTCTCTGACATGTTCTCCAAAACTGCCTTGCTTTATTTTCTTGTGCATAGGGGATGGAAGTAGGATAGACAAGGGGGGGAAAAAAAAGACCACACACATTGCTGGTCTTGTACACTTATTTCATACTTTAGCAATTTCTAAACCACCTCTTATTGGGTAATGCTCACGTTGGGAGTTAGCAAAACTTACTGTAAAGTCATCAGGACATTGCATTTGCTGGTATTATTCTTATACTTTGACCCAAGTTCACATTCTAGGTAGAAAATGACTAAAACTTAAAAATTTATTACCTCTAAATAGAAATTAAATTTTAAAACTTTTTTTAAATTAAGATTTTATTTATTTGAGAGAGAACATGAACAAGGGTGGGGGTAGGGACAGAAGGGAGGAAGAAGCAGATTCCTCGCTGAGCAGGGAACCCAATGCAGCGCTTGATCCTGGGACTCCAGGATCATGACCTGAGCCAAAGGCAGATGCTTAACTGACTGAGCCACCCAGCCACCCCTTAAGTTTTAAAATCTTATTTACTGGTGGCACCAAACTGGTCATTCAGTATACACTTACTGAATGCTTGCTATGTACCAGGCACTGTGCCAAGCACTAAATCTAAAAAGCCATCTCATTCCAATTTACCCCTGTATACACAGTCCTTCCCAGGCCCCCATCTTCATCCTCCTTCAGATCCCCCCAGTTTCTGCAAAGGTTTAATCTGTAAATGTATCTATCCACGTTACAGGTTTCTAATGATAGATATATCAACATCATGCACCTTGAAGGGAAATTCCACAGTAGTGTATCATGAAAAAAAGGATTAAATACACACACACACACCAGAGAAAGTGACTTTTTCAGGTATTAAGATATATAAATACATAGAGAGATAAGCAATTGCATTCTAAGCAGACTTGAAAGTGCTCTGCTGCCATGATCTTCCTTCCCTATCCATATGTTATCTGCCAAGTGAGGTTGTTTCTAGTGGCTCTGAGGAAGTGGGAGGCTCTTTTACAAAATGTTGGGGGGCTCAAAACTTAAGTTTAAATAACTATATAAAGAAATTCCATTTTACAGGGCAGTATTTGAAAATAATACTTGGGAATATAGTTCTAGAGTGCTACTTCTCTAAGAGCCAGTTTCTGGGCAATCATGGACTTAACCGTTACAGACAGGTAGCTACTTTTTGGAGATTTCTTGAGGTGGCAAATGTACAACATCCTTTGGTACTATATCTCAATATTTAATCACTCGTAAATCAAGATGTCATTCTTAGGTGTTAGGAAATGCTCTTGCTGCAGTTAAAACTCACTTCCTCTCCCTTAACCTTCTGTAAAGGTAAAAAATAACGGATCATCCTACCTACAAAAAACCTTGTATAAATTAGACTCTTCATTGTCCTTTATCTTTTGCAGGCTAAGCAGCCTATGGGGCCCAAATGTTTTCGTGGCATCTGATTTTGGTGTTAACAGTGATCGATAAATACTATTTAGTGCTGCTCTAATTTCTCTACATCACACAAAGGAAATGGAGATTTTGATTAAGACTGTGTCTCCAAATGCTGTTATTAAAATGTAGCTATCTGAGTTTTAGACATTTCTTTGGTTATATTTGTGGAAAGTAGTTTTATGGCTGAGAGGTCAGTCTTTTTGAATTTCACATAAGAAATATAGTACCAAGGACTCTCTAGCATGACAAATCATTTTCTCTGTTACTTATCTAATAACATTTCCGTATGAATACGTGGCACTAAATAATTAAAGTTGGTTTAGAGATGAATCATTAAAAATCCTCACTTTACCTTGGTTGATTAGTGTTGTCCAAAGCCTCAAATTCCTAGAATTACTTGGTTTATTGGAGGGCTGACAATTCATCTGTCCTGACGCAGGCTGAGATAAGCCCATCGAGTCTTACAGGTGTTGGCAATACAGGTGTGATTTAGGGGGCGCTGGGCTGGCCCTCTCGCCGTTCCCACGCCACTGCCAACTTTCTTTTAACATCCTCCTTCCTTCCGGACTTCAAGAATATTAAAGGTAAGCATCTCGAGGGGTAACATCCACTTCCACTTTGATCAGAAAAGTAAATGTCTATCACAGCAGAAATCTACCGGAATAGGTACTGGGGGTGGTGGTTGTAGTGGCGGAGCTTTCACCTGGCACTTTTATCGACGCCCTAAATCCCTTCTTCTGTTACTGGGCTCCACACATCCCACTACTTAGTCCTTAACGCACCTTCACGCTCCCTAGACCAGGTGTAGTGAGTAGAATTTGTATCTACTGAGATGGGCCTGGGTTCTCTCAGGTAGTTGCCCTGGGGCGTTCTGGCTCCATCCGCCGCTTAGATATCTATCTTCAATCCCTGGTAAATCGAAACAGTTTTATGGACTACAAAGAAAAAAAAAAACCGCTCATGCTTCAGGGTCTCTCCCTTGCTGAAGTATCTGCGGAAGGCTTAGGAATCTTACTGGTGAAACACCCCTGCCCCGCCGCCGTAAGCCCTGCACCCACAGACGGATTCCAAGGTCCCACTCAGCGTCCACCTCCGCGCGGCTCACTCGGGCCGCAGACGCCCCGCCCCCTGCCACCTCCGAGCGTCTAATTGGTTAGGCCCTGCGTCCGCCTCGGCTCCTGACTGGTAGTTGTTCCTGTCTGTGTGAGCCGCGAGGACATTTCCGCATTGAGGGGGGGCTGCTCCGAATGGAGGGGGAGGGGAGGTGTTTGGGAGAAAGTGGGGGCTTGGGGTGTCAGAAACCGACAGCCAGGTGGGCGCAGGGGGTCAGCAGCTGGGCCGTGACTGCTGGCGAGGAGTTCAAGTTGTGCATGTGTGAGGGGAGAAAGGGGAGATAGAAAGGTGCCTCAGAGGTGACATTCTCTCAGCCTGCGAGCCTTCTTCCTGGGGCGCCATAAACGCCCCCAATTTCCTCAGCTGCTAAAAGAAGCGGAAGGTGGGTCTCGGTGGCGCATCGGAGAGAGGTGGGGAAGGGCTTCCCAAGACCCCTTAGGCAGTGTGTTTCCCTCTGGGAGATGTGTAAATCTCCTCTCCGCGACCCGCTGTATGGCCCGGGAGGCCGAATTTGGGGTTCCCCTCCGCACTTCTGTCCCTCGGGCTCGGGGTGGCATGCGGCTTCTCCCGTCGCGGATGGGCCCTTAATGTTTGCTGCGGGGGAAGGGCGATGTGGCCTTCGGCCCCTCCCGAGAACAAGCCAGGATTTCGCCTCTCGCTGCCTCGGGCTGCTGGAAGGGGGCGAGCTGGAGGCCCCCGCCCGCCCGCGGGCGCGCGGAATTCTTGCCGCCTCCTAGTCCCAGGGTGTTTACGGGCTAGTAAAAATGGTTGTGTTGCTCCCTCTTTGCGGGCCTCACCCGCCTCCCGCACCCTGCTTGGGCGCTGGCAGCCACTGACCGAGGTTTCCCGGGGAACCGGCCCGAGGCTGGACGGCAGCGAGGGGGAGGGGATGGGGGGGTGCGGCGGGCCAGTGTCTGCTGCCGTCGAGCCCTGGAGGGCGTGGGGACCCGGGAGGGCGGTGAAATAGCCGTTGTAGATCCTCCTCTTTCATTGATGAAATTTAAGTTCGTGTGATTTTACCTTTTCCGGGAGTCACCAGTTGGCCCTGGTTTGTGTCAGGAGCGCAGTGTAGACAGGAGTTCTAAGCAGACTCAGTCACACTAAGTTCCTGTCTTTTTGGAAGTGGAGGAGGTTTTCCTGTACGTTTTTTTTTTTTAAGGCAGTTTTAATAGCTTTGAATAATTATTCCCTTAAGTGACTAAATATAGGAAGGGAAGAAAGTACACGTCGGTTGTTAAAGCAGGGGAGGAAGAGAGAGACCTGCCCTATAGCGTGGCTCCTCTAGAAATTAATATATACATCAGAGTATTTTAATAAATCCCTAAAATGTCGAGATATGTACAAGGTAAGACACTTTTTTTTTTCCTCTCCCGGGTTGCTTCAGTCGGGAGGTGGGTGGTTTGGAAGAGGAAATGTTCATTTGAGATACTATTTGCGAAACGCTTTTCCTTAAATTGACATTTGAGCTGCTTTAAAGCTGCTGGGTTGGCATTTCGGATATGTATAATTTATACCCCTGTGTTCTGCTGGATTTAGTTCTGCCTCCCTGAAATCAGGTTAGTAGCACTCTGGCTCGCTAGGATAGTGGCTGTAAATGATGATAAAACAGGATTTGCCTGTTGATTAACCCCTGTTCTCTTTTACTGTTGGAAGTCAAGGTAACCATGTGTGCGCAAACGGGAAGGGGAACTGGGAGGGCTGAGGGAAGGTAGGTAGGTTTTGCCAGGACTGTTGGGGAAGCTTTAGTGTTCTCTGCTTCTACGTTTGTGTGTACGTGGTTGGAGTCTCAGATTCAGTTATTGCGAAACCGGGAGTATCTTGTAGAAGCTGGAGGTCATTTCAGCAAGAGAAATGACTTTGCTGCATTGCTGTTTATTAAGGTTTCTTTGAATCTTGAAAATTGCCCTCTAAATTTTACATGTCTGTTAAAGAAGGCTTAGCGAATGCCTCTGAAGTGAGTTAAGCATTAACATTTTTGGATGTCTGCGTGTTGGTTGTACACATTGAAATTGGTGCTACCTTAAACTGGTCACTCACTGGTATTTAGCATAGGATTTGCCTACTTATGTATGCAAGTAAACCCTTCTCTTGCGGACCCCATAGTGTAAAAGCTTCAGCTATCTTGCTGAACACAGGGCTAGTGAAAGTCCACAACCACTTAATGTGATTCTCAACAGATGTACTTAAAAAAAAGGTCAGTTATAGCCATTATTAGACCCTAGGAATAAAAATGTCCTAGTCAGTTTTATATCATTTTAACTCTTCTTTGAGTTTTGTATTATAGATTATTTGACTGTCTGTCTTTTTATGGAAACAGATGGGACACTTACTTACGCCTGCCTTCGTTAGCACTACACTCAGAAATGTCACTTGCCATTAGACTTTCAAATTCATGTTATAACTTATATGTGGTAAGAGAGGCTTTTTATATTCTGATTGAAGAAATGTCTTAGTCAAGAATGGAAAAGCGAGTATCTGTTAATTTGCTAGTTTTGTAACAGCAACAACAAAATTACCAGAAAGCTTCTTTTGGCAAGAAAGAATATGCTAGGGAAAAGTGGACAAGTCACTTCTCTTTAAAAGTTAAAAATATAATATTTCAAGTATTCCTTATAGTTATGCATTAGAATAATTGTATAGACGGTGTGTGTTCATTGATTTCATAGCCTTTGCTATTAATGACTATCTTCAGGAGATTCAAAATCCACGTGGCAATACCTAAGAGTTGCTATGTATATCCCTTTCCCTTGGCACCTGCTTTTTTTTTTTAAAATAAGCTTTTTATCTTGGAATACTTTTAGATTTATAGAAAAGTTACACATTTGTCAAAACTAAGAAATTATCATAGGTACATTACTATTAACTAAACTGCAGAGTTATTCAGGCTCCTGTTCCATGATTGAATCCAACGTTGGATTTAGTTGCCATATACTTTTACTTTAAATGGGAGTTTTCTTTTTAAATTAGCAGTTTTGCACGAAAAGATGATACACCTCCCCTCCAAATTTAACATGATTATGTTCCTTTGTGTCATTGTTTAAATTTTGTACTTAGGTGTAAGTCCTCTGTATGCTTAATTAACTCTGCTGCTGTTACAAATGATAACCCTAATTGGCTAATGATTCAGCTGTCTCCATAGATCAGTTTTCAAGTGTAAGGTTTGGGGTTTTTGTCCTGGAATTTTTTTTTGTACGAAATCAAATTGTTTTATCTTTGCTCTATCACTGATATTTCTAATCATTGACACTTAGCTCATGCCATAGAAGAAAGATTTAACAAATATCAGGCCTCTGTTTTCAAATGTTGTCTCATTAAAGCTTCACAAAACCCCTAAAAAGTAGATTTTTATCATTACCTTACAGCTGAGGAAATTTAAGTGTCTTATCCAAAGTTCACAGCTGGTAAGCATTGAAATTCATATATAAATGTGTCTAAAACCCTTGTCATTTCTAATACCTTTTGTTGCTTTTCACATTAAAATCTTACCCAAATGGCTTGCTTCTCCAACTAGACTGTCAATTCCCTGTGGGCAAAGATAATATTATATCTCTGGAGGAAATACAGTGTCTTGAATTGAGGGATGCTTCAAAAGAATTTGTCACAGATGACAAATGAGAAACTCAGCATTTTCCATGTATATTTTAGTAGGTTAGCCTACATTTTTATTTTCAGTTGTTTTTTTTTTATAACGCCACTTAGATTACATAAATATCAGAAAGACAGAAGCGTTTGGATTTAGGTTTGAATCCTGCTAACAGGTGATCTTAGATACATAACTTCTCTGAACCGCAGTTTCTACTTATATAAATATTGGGTACTAATACTTTGCCACAGGGTTATTGAGAAACTGAAATGAGATGAATTACGTGAATGTCCTTGTCACATATTAGATGGCCAGTGAGTTTTCCTTTACTTTCTTAAAATGATGGTGGCCATACAGCTAGCATTGCCACCTTAAGTATAACCACATGTCATCAACAGAAGGAAATAGAAACAAGGCAGATAAGACAGTTTTTTATTTTCCTGTTCTAAGTTTGGTGTTTAGTCCCCCAGCACTTGGGAGTTGACATATATATATATAAAAAAAAGGCAGTGGTAGGAGGGGGGGAGCTTGAATGGTGATGTGAATACATAGTTGGTGACAGTTTTTGTTTCAGTCCAGTCAACAAAAACAATTTTTGAGTGCTTATAATGTGCAATACCCTGTATTGAAATTTCATGGGTATCCCTTATAGTGGGCACTTGAAATTCAGAACATCTAGGTATTACACCTGTGTGTTGTGTGCATGTGTTTTTGATTGCCTGGACAAGATTTGGGGTTGCTTTTCTTGGCTTGACTCTCTTCTCCCAAAGCTAGGCAGTGTGCTTTGTAGGAAAGCTGGGTGTCTCTGTTCTCAAGCACTGGGACCAATAAGTCATTAGGTAGAAATGTTCAATTAACACAAATGCTTACCATTGATAGGTAGGGGCATTCTCAGTATATATTCTTTGGCCAAAAGAATGTTTAGCTTTCTTTGGGCATCTCCCCAGTCTGTGTTCCTCAGGCACTTAAATATCTTTCTTAAAGGAAGACTCTTCCTTCTGGATCTAGGATATAATTGCCTACCTGTTGTATTATGCCCTCAGGGCACCTTCTGCCTGCACCTGTGAAATTACTTCCCATTTGCTAGTTTTCTCCACTCCAAGGGTTGTTGCAGGGCCCCAGTTATTCTAAATAAATATGAGTACTAGCTGAGTGAGGAGGGACTCCCTGTCACAGTTGGAGGTACTAGAGGTCTTCAGCTGATGTGACTTTTTGCCAGGTATGTCAATGGGTGCCATTTGGGATTCTGCTTTTTATAAAAGTTCTGAGAGCTATGGGATAATCTCTTTCCACATGATTTGAAATTTATAAATGGTGCAGGAAATGTCATCTAGCCAACTATGATCATGTTTTGTGCTTATACTGTAATATTAGAGGAGCTTTTTTAAAAACTGTTTTTAATAAGCCATTATCTATCTAAATTACATAAAAATGTCCCTTAATATTCTTAAATTGTGGTACTTTCTTGTATTTCAGGGGAAGCCATTTGAGTATCTCTGTATCACTTAAAAAATATTTGAGGCCCATTGACTTTCCCATTTGTTGGAATTCTCTTTTTATTACTTTTTATTTTTATTTTTTTGGTGATTTCCTGCTTGGTAGATGGCAGCTAGCCAAGGAGGATTAGCTGAGCTAATTTTAACTGGAGGGGTCTCAGATGAATATAGGGATGAGATGCATTCTGGGGCCTGGTTATGGAGGTTGGGCCTTGGCCTGCTTCTTCTCAAATCCTCAAACTAAATTTAGCTTATTGCTGATTATTTAGATGACTAGGATGCTTTTAGCCCAGGGGGATTGTGACATGGATTTCAGATAGTAGTAGAGGGGGCAAAAAATGACTAAGGCACACTCCTCATTTTTTAAAGACATCGCTTGGGATTCATTATGTTGCTATAGGGAGGGGGACTTAGTTAAATTAGAATCACAGTTATAAATGGAAAATTAAAAGAAACTCAGATTAATTGAGCTGATGAAAACTTTGATTTCCACAACAGACTTTGTAATCTCTATGGTTAAATTGCCTTTGTTCTTGATAACTGGTGTTTCTTCTAGTAAGATGGATGATTTTCATTTGTTAAAGCCTACTGAGAAAAGAAATTGATAGAGAACATTAGAGAAATAAGAAATCCTAACTGGGCCTCTGCCTTCAGCTCAGGTCATGATCTCAGGGTCCTAGGATCCAGGCCCGCATCAGGCTCCCTGCTCAGCGGGGAACCTGCTTCCTTCTCTCTCTGCCTGCCTCTGCCTATTTGTAATCTCTCTCTCTGTCAAATAAATAAATAAATCTTAAAAAAAAAAAAAAGAAATCCTAACTGGTATACTTCTTGGAAGTGCCATTTTAATATTCTGAAGATAAATTGAAAAATAACTTTATGAGGAAATTCCTCTAAAATGTTAAGTTTGAACAGTAGATGTTTTCTTGTGATACTGCTACACAGAGACCTTCCTCTGTATACATGTGTGATATTTTTCTTCATAGAAAATTGTAATATTTATGAGTTGTAGTAACTTTAAAATAATGTGATACTTAATTTATGTAAGGAACATTAGTTGGCCTAATAATGAAAATGCTCTAGGTAAAAGAATAATATACTGCAGTTTTCTGTTTTCCACAAAATTATATTTGGTACTTTTATGTGTATGTACAGGTACTAGGAGTTCTCAGAAAGTCAGATATAGCCATTATTGAAAAGTTAATATAAATAAATATTTGAAAATCAAACTAGTTCTGGATTATCCATAAAAAATGAATTAATTAATAGTTGACTGTACTAAGTTTCCATAATGTGATTTCTCTTGATATCCAGAATTTATGCCAGTGGACAAAATCCCAGCATTATTAGAATAAATTTGGGAGAGATCCTCTGAGGATTTGGGATTTAGTGAATAAGGAAGTATGATTCACTTTACCATCATTTTAATTGTTTGGAATCTCTTTAGAAGATTAACTTTTTCTAAAGACTTGTATCCTTTTGACATGGCCTATGTTTTCTTCTCATCACATTTTGAACTTGGTATAATAGTGTTTGCATTGTGGACATCTTCATCTTGGGTGATTTGATAGATTGTTCTAGGCACAATGACAATTAATTGAAGACACGTGTCTTAGGCCTCTAAAATTCTTCCACCAGGCATGAATTTTTCTATTAATAAGTTTTAAATTCTTTGAAAGTTGGTTTGCCAAGCTATCAAAAGAAAATTAAACTTTATGTGTTTAATAGGGCTTAAGTGTGAGAAAGGGGATAATAAATACGCCATTTGGAAAGCTATTTCCCAGTTATTGGTGATGCAGACCTCTCCTTTAGTTTTTTGCAAAGTAATTGTTTAGGGCTCAATTTCTGGCTCTGCCAAAAGTCCCACTGTTTATTTTTCTCAGTTATTGCCAAATGAAATCGATTGTGGCCCCAAACCATTTTAACAAGTAAGGATTATTTTTGAGAACCAAGGAGAAAATGGTTATGATGTCTTAGTTAACTTACATAAACAACAAAATGTTTTGTTTTCCAAAACATTTCTAGATATTTAATTTTTCCTATGCAAATCAAAAGAGTTCCCTGTTTCTCTGATTTCACTTGCATTTTTAAAAAAATTATTCATGGTATTCATGTACATGAGATAGTCATATTATGCTTAGTCCACTTTTTAATAGTCACCAAAGTGTAAAAAATACTATTCTAGGGGATATTCCCTTTAACAATAACTCCATTCCTCCTTGGCCACAAAGGCCTGCAGACAAGTTGTTTGGAGTTTACTTTCCTCTGGTTGCTGCCCTGGCAAAGGCTGATGTGATGTTTCATTTATGTTTAAATCCTGCCTAGAATTTTAAAAATTCTAAAGAGTGCAGGAAAATAACAAGTTCTATGCACTGTTTAGGTTCACTTATGCCAGTGATAAAATGCTTAGCCTTGGTAATAAAATATTTAGAGCGTGCATAAAAACTTTCTTCGATTTTTTCATTGCCCAGAAAACAAACAGTAGGGAAAAGGTGAAGATCATAAAAGGATGCTTATTCTGGGATGTAGTTTTAACCTCACCTAATAACCTCACATTATAGACATAGTTTGGTTTTTGCATGTTTTCATTCAGGCATACTCCTGGAGGTGACAAACTATGTAAAAGCACTGTAACCAAGAAAGGGGAGACCTTCCTGCAAGAAGGAGAAGCAGGGCACCAGGGTTTGGATTCCAGCTTGGCACTGCTACTGTGTCCTTAGGCAAGTCAGCATCTCTGGGGCCCTGTTTCATTTCAAGATAAGAGAATAGAACTCATTGACCTTAAAGCTTTTCCAAGCTTAGAATTCTAGTTTTATCTAAATGTACATATATCAAATTACAGGGCAAGCCTGCCAAATAATTTTTTGTGCTTGATGATGATGAGTTTATATTGTATCTCTTTTTCTTCCTCTCAACAAATGAGCGTTCTAGGTCCTTTGGCACATGCCTTCTTGTATCTGTTAAACTTAATGCAAGGTAATATTATTTAACCAGTTGACACATCTCTTCTGAAAGTTCTGTCTTCCAGAAGTGATATTTTCTTTTTTTTCCCCTTAAGATTTTTAAGAGCTACTCTGTTGTATAAGAGCAGAGTTAATCTTAATTATTAATGAGAAATCTGGTTTATAGTATAAATTCTAACAGTTAAAAGCAGTTTTTTTTTGTTTTTGTTTTTAAAGATTTTATTTATTTATTTGACAGAGAGAGACACAGCAATAGAGGGAACACAAGCAGGGGGAGTGGGATAGAGAGAAGCAGGCTTCCCGTGGAGCAGAGAGCCTGATGCGGGGCTCAATCCCAGGACCCTGACATCTTGACCTGAGCCAAAGGCAGATGCTCAATGACTGAGCCACCCAGGCACTCCTTAAAAGCAGTTTTTTAAGTTAATAAAAATCTTGATTAGCAAGTAGCTCTGCGTATTCAGTGCTGGAACAGTTCTCAGAAAACTGGTACCTTTTATCTTTATCAGAAAGCATTTATTAAGCATTCATATGTATATAAAACAGTCATTTAAAAATCTGTGTAAATGTAGGGGTGCCTGGGTGGCTCAGTGGGTTAAGGGGCTGACTCAGTTTTGGCTCAGGTCATGATCTCAGGGTCCTGAGATCCAGCCTTGCTTTAGGCTCCACACTCAGTGGGGAGTCTACTTGAGATTATCAACATCCTCTTCCCCTCCCCCCCATTGTGCTTTCTCCCTCTAAAAACAAATCTTTAAAAAAAAATCTATATAAATGTAAATAATCATACTATAGTTTGCAGTCTAAAATAATCAAATAATCGATTTAAAATCAACTAATTGATTTTTCTTGTGATTGAATGACCTGGACTATATCCTTCCTAAATTTAAATATAAATCTAAATATGTAAATTGCCCAATTTTATTTAATCTTTAAAGTTAGTGAAAACATTATGCTAACATTTACATAAGATAATAAAAATGATATAAAAGATAATAAAAATCGAAAAGAAATTTAGAGGTCATTTTGTCTAGATTGGCTATCAATTTGAAATTTCTTTGATAACATACCTGATAATTGACTGATAAATCAGCCTCTTCTTTAGAAGGCTTGGGGACTTTAAGTACTCAAGACACAGTCTATATTTTGCTTAGCCCTGCTTTCCCATGACCATAATTCCTGGCTCTTGAATACTTTCTATTTGGCCTTATCAGACCTACCTTGACTAGACTGGACTCTACCTTCTTAATGTATTTCTACCACGTAGAAATATCATAATAGGCTTTTACTCATTTAATAAACATATCTTGAATATTTACTATGTTTCAAGCTCTGTGTTAGGCAGTGGGAATATAGCCTGAGCAAAATAGACATGATATATTCCTACAAAGATAATAACTTGTTGAGGAAGATAGACATTGATTTAAACTTTAAAAAACATGATGTTATAAAGGTGAAGTAGAAGAATCTACCATGTGAGCATATAGTGGCCATGCTTAGTTTATAAGATATCCAGGGGGAGATTACATTTAAACTGAATTCTGACAAATGATATATATTAATGGCTGCTCAAGCCACTAATATGAAACTATAAGTCTTGATCTCTTATTTACATATTATCAGGTGTCTGCACTGTGTCAAGTGCTGAAGTAGGTATTGGAAAAAAATTTTTCATCGTTAGTGCCTTTGAAGTGTTGCAAGACAGACATCTAAGCAAAGAGTTAAACTTTAAGGGCTGTTTGGCATAGTATAGAGGCAGGAGTGATTAAAACCTCACATTAAAGGAGTTGTAATAGAAAGGAAGGCCTGTTTGCATGTTCAGAAGCTACCACCTAGAACACAGAACACCAACCCCAAAATAGCAGAAGCTACTCAAAATTGCAGAGTTTGAACTTTTGGTGGCTGAGGTATTAGGTTTCTTGGAGTTTGGGATGATTTCTCATGATTTTGGAATTCATGCTGGGCCACTAACTTCTAATTTTTTCCTCTTCATGTCTGCCTACCCTGCTCTAAATATGTTGAACAACGCTTGAGATGTGTGTTTTGGAGCGATTTTAAAATAGGATGCTTTTAATTTCATGAAACAGAAAAGTACAGACACAGTTGGCTTAAAACATGAGGGACTTACATCACATGAATCTTGAAGTGGGATATTCCAGAATTGGCTAATTGAATATAAAGACTGTATCAGTCTTTCCTTCCTTCTCCTCTGCTTTCTTAAACCTAGCTTTCTCATTCTTAGATTAGCTTCCCTTAAGGTCACTAAATGGCAGAAGAAACTGGAGGTGAGGGGTGGGCACATATGTCTTTCCATGTGGCTCTTTTTTCAGTGAGGAGCACCTTTCTCCTAAGTCCTTTGGCAAGCTATACCCTTGTGGCTCACTGGCCAGAATCATATTATGTTTCATGGTTAAACCAATCTCTGGAAAGGCTTTAGACCAATCTGGGCTTGGTGCCATCTCTGAAGCACATGGCCTTGAGACAGACAATAGGTGACAGAATAGCATTGTGCAGGGAAAAGAACTATGTGCATGGCTCTACAAATGTATTAAGATAAATGGAGTATAATCTATATCAGAGCTACCCAAAGCAATACAGGTAGCATTCACTTATTAGAAATGCATATTTCTCCCACACCAGACCTACCTCCAGAGTCAGAATCCTGGGAGCTTGCCCAGGAATCTATGCTTTAACAAGCCCTCCAGGTGATTTGTATGCACATTAAAGTTTTAGAAGCACTATTGAGATATCACAAATGAACTAAGAAATTGCAACTTTTAGGCATTCTGCTGTAGCCCTTTCATTAACTTTGGCTACTCAAAAGTTATTTCAACTTGGCTTTTAAGACAAGTCTGGCTAAGGAATTTGTATTTGTTTATCATCAAATGTAAATCCCACCAGTGAAGAAAAGAAGTGATAGGATTAGGGTTGCAGTTTAGGGAGACCAATCCATTCTGCTTGGTACCACCAGATTAGAGTGACATATGGGCCCACTGGTTAGAAATCTGTTGTCATGTCCAGGAGTGTGAAATGAGAGGAAGTTAAAGTAGCAGCAGTGGGAATGAAAAGCAATGAATGGAATTGTGGCAATTGAAGTGTATAGTATTGGATTGATGTTATGTGAGGGGAAAGAAGGAAAGAGTCAAACTGTGGTGAGGTTTATAGGTCACCTAGCACTGACTAGGAGAATGTTCATATCATGGGGAGCAGGGAGATGTATTTGGTTTAGATGATTTGGACATGTTGAGTTTGAGGTACCCAACCTGAGTGTCCAGGTGGAAAAAGTCTAGAAGGCTATAGGGAATGTGAGTCTGGAGCTCAGGAAAGAAGATCAGGATGCGAGGCACGTATTTGGGGATTATCAGTAATGAGATTGGTAAGGTCATAATTGAGGGGAAAAGTGGTCTGGGGATAGAATCTTAGGAAACTCAGGGAGTAGAAGAAGAAAGAGCCAGTTACGGGAATTGAGGCCAGGTCACAGAGGTAGGAAAAGATGTAGAGTAATATTGGGTAATGGAATCCAAAGAAGAAAACTTTTCTAGGAGGAATATTCACAAATAACTGAGTTTAACGACTGCAGTGAGAACCCAAAAGAGGATGGTTAGCTTTAATTGGTCATAAATCTAGTCATTATATGTCCTCACCTTTATCCATGGATATTTCTAGTACATTCTTAGAGTTTTAAACTTACAGTAGTCCCCTCTTATCTGCCGTTTCACTTACCTCAACTGAGGTCTAGAATCAGATGATCCTCCTGACATACCGTCAGAAGGTCAATACAGACATACCGGGGAGATATTTCAAGTTTAGTTCTGGACCACAGCAATAAAGCAAATATTGCAGTAAAGGGAGAGTCAAATGAGGTTTTTTTTTCTTGTTTCCTGGTACATTTAAAAGGTAGGTTTATACTGTACTGTAGTCTATTAAGTGTGCAATAATAGCATTATGTCTAAAAAATATACATACCTGAATTTAAAATATTTTATTTATTTATTATTTTTTTAAGATTTTATTTATTTATTTGACAGAGAGAGAGATCACAAGTAGGCAGAGAGGCAGGCAGAGAGAGAGGAGGAGGCAGGCTCCGCTGAGCAGGGAGCCCGATGCGGGCCTCGATCCCAGGACCCTGAGATCATGACCTGAGCCAAAGGCAGAGGCTTTAACCCACTGAGCCACACAGGCGCCCCAAAAATATTTTATTGCTAAAAAAATGCTAACCATCATCTGCACTTTCCATGAGTCATAATCACTGATTACAGATCACCATAACAAAGATAACAATAATGAAAAAGTTTGAAATATTGCGAGAGTACCAAAATGTGACACAGAGACACAAGTGAGCAAATGTCATTGAAAAAATGGTGCTGGGCGCCTGGGTGGCTCAGTGGGTTAATGCCTCTGCTTTCGGCTCAGGTCATGATCTCAGGGTCCTGGGATCGAGGCCCGCATCGGGCTCCCTGCTCGGCAGGGAGCCTGCTTCCCCCTCTCTCTCTGCCTGCCTCTCTGCCTCCTTGTGATCTCTCTCCCTCTGTGAAATAAATAAATAAAAAATCTTTAAAAAAAAAAAAAAAGAAAAAGAAAAAGAAAAAATGGTGCTGATAAACTTGCTCAATGCAGGGCTACCACAGACCTTCATTTTGTTAAAAGCAAAAACAAAAACAATATTGCAAAGTGCAAGAAAAGCAAAGTGTAATAAAACGAGGTATGCCTGCAATAGCCTAATGCTATGTCACAATGCCTTTATCATGTACCTCACTTCATCTCATGTAGGCATTTTATCTTTTCACAAAGTCAAAAGAAGGCTGAGTACATACAGTACAATATTTTGAGACCACATTCGTATATTATTATAGTACAATATCCTATTTTTTATTGTTAATCTCCAACTATGCCTAATTTATAAATTAAACTATCACAGCTAGTATAGGGAAGAACATAGTATATGTGGGGTTCGGTACTACCCAGTTTCAGGCCATCCACTGGGAGTCTTGGAACACATCTGTTGCGGATAAGTGGGGACTCTACCATACTTGGCTCCCAAGTCATTTCCTGGTTTAAGGTTAAGTGAGCTCTCTAATACTCTGACACTGAGTTCCTCTCACTGTGAGTTTCCAGTGAAGGTTGGGACTGATAGACCTAATGAGTGGTGGGTGGGGAGGTTGCCTGGGGAGAGCTCCTAACCTCTTTGTTGTTCTTGGTATTCTTTCTATAGTCTTTCCATGGCTTGTGCATTGTGAAGCTAGCTTTCTCATTTAGTTGCGAAGTTGTGGGGCATCTGGGTGGTTCAGTCATTTAAGCAGCTGCCTTCAGCTCAGGTCATGATCCCAGAGTCCTGCATCAGACCTACCTGCTTAGTGGGGTGCCTGCTTCTCCCTCTCCCTCTGCCTGCTGCTTTCCCTACTTGTGATCTCTCTGTCAAATAAATAAAATCTTAAAAAAAAAAAATGTGAAGTTGTTTTGTTTGTGCCAGTATCAGGATGTCAGGGAGGAGTATTATACCCTTAGTTGATGAAATGGATGAAATGAAATAAATGAAATAAATTAAATTAAATGTAAACAATCACTTGTTAGATTGTCTCCTACCTCTTGATTCTCTTGCTTTCCTCTTTTTTTTTCTTTCTTTCTTTTTCTTCTTCTTCTTCTTCTTCTTCTTCTTTGTTCTTTCTTCTTCTTCTTTTGGCTCTAGTTGGATAGGGGAAAGTCCATGATGTTGAAATTTTAGTTCTTATGAACAAGGAAGAATTAGGAAATGGAGGAGGCAGAAAAACTTCTTTAAAAATAAGTTACTGCCTTTTCTATCCCAAATTGACTAAGTTATAATTACGTCAACCAGGACAATTCTCATAAGTAAGCCCATGTGGAAGGGAGTTTCCTGTCTGTTCCATTAGGTCTAAGAAGACATTCTGATAAAAATGCTTTCTGCTTTCAGAGTATTATTTTCGGATTTTGTGCCAAAGATTAAAGAAAGTCAGATTAGGAGGTAAAAATGAGCAGGGTATTTCACCTCACTGTGGTAGGATGGCACTCAGATAAATTGGCTTTGCTTCTGAGCACCAGCATTTGATGGTTCTATGACCTTGGATAATTTATTTAACTATTTCAGCCTCAGTTTCCTCATCTATAAAATGCTGAGGGTAGATAAATTGTTCCCTCTCATCTCTAAAAATGTTTTGGTTATGGCCAAGGTAATGAAATGACTTTTTAAAAAATTTTGTAGCTTTTATTTTTCATTTTAGTTAATTGATTAATTAGGGAGCATGTGGGTGCATATAAGCGGGGGCTGGGGGAGTCTGGCCTAGTAAGAGGTAGAGAGAGAATCCTAAGTAGGCTCCATGCTCAGCATGGAGCCTGACATGGGGCTTGATCTCATGAGCCTGAGAGCATGACCTGAGCCGAAACCAAGAGTTGGTTGCTTAGTTGACTAAGGCACCCAGGTAATGAAATGTTTGATTCCTAATCCACTCTCTGTCCAAAGTTGAGGATGAGAAATTACCTATTTCTGGGAAGTGAGAAGGGATAAAACATTTGGGGAGGATAGGAATCTTCATTATTCAGGGGGTTCTTTAATTGACTTTCCTTTAGAAGCACAACTGTCATTGCCAGAAGTGCAACCTGAGAATGTTAAGTCCAAGAAAGCTTTTAAGGTCTGTACTTCTTTTCCTATAAGAAATTCCAGACCTTTATTAGAAATTCAGGATGGATAAGGAGGTCACCGCTAAGGGAAATGGTTTCTAGCTCTGTGCCTCCCAATCTGTGTCAGGTGTTTTAGATAGACGCCCTTCTTGATTAAGCATAAATTGTTACTCTTACATATGCTTTAATCCTTAAAAGCCCTTCTTTATTCTTTAGTCCCTAAAAAACAAAGCTTCGCAGTAGCACTACCCAGAGGAAAGGGAAGGAAACAGCAGTGGGATAGGGTGGAAGAGGTGATAGGCTCTTTATAACGTTTTTTGTTGTAATAGCTGTTCCTATCTGTAGAGTGGCTGGAAGGAATACAAATTGTTCTGTATTTGCATTTGCTGCTATATCAAAGAAATGGGAAGAGTAAAGGTTAGGGATATTTGTTACAACCTGAGTTTGACTCTGTCTGGGTTTTTTTGAATCTGTATCCTAAGGTTGAACCTCTTGCAGCTGGCAAATACCACATGTAGCACTAAATGTGTCTTTGAGCCAGCCTTTCTTAGCTTGGCTTGATAGGGAGGGTTGTGAGATGGGTTATGTATGTTTTCACCTTAAATCATGTAGAATGATAGGCAGTTGTTCTGTAGAGGAAGTCTCTAAAGCTTGGTGTGTTTTTTTGTTTGTTCAATTTTTGTTTTTTTACTGTTCTCACGTAGACAAATCTCAAACAGCTACTTACATTTACTGTTATCTCATCTTGGCATTTTCCCAGAATATAAATTAAATGTTCCCATCACTAATTTTTAGGAATGTGACTGGGAATGCTGGCTTTCAGAATCTAACTTCAACAAAGCAGCAAGTCTGTAGATGTCTTTGAGTCCAACAAAAACTTTTAAAAAAAATCATAAAGTTCTTGATCTATTTTAATCCATCTGTGACACAGAATCAAAAAATTCATGTGTTCCTTAATTTAGATGTTTTATATTTAGTAGATTTTTCTTCTAAATTATTTCTTAAATATGGGAGTTGGCTTAAAGATTGGGGGAGAGATATCCCAGGTATAGACAGGGCAGCAGGGTGGGAGGTACTTAACTGTGACAAATTTTAAATTACAATTAAGTCAGCCAAGGAATGAACCTGTATAGTTAATGTCACATTAGTTTAAAATGTTCTGCAGGAGTTTTTCAGTTACCTATCTATCATAGTTATGCAGAGGTGCTCATCCATTGTTAGGAATTTTTACAAATGATAAGTTGCTACTTACTAGTGGAAAACTACATTTAGGTTGGTTATGGAACAACACACAGGTGTGTTTCTTAGCTAAAAGGAGTTATTTATGGACCACTGTTTGGGTCACTTAAAAGTTTTACTAGAGTCATAAACTTAGTTGTGGTTTATGCCTATAAAAAGAGCACAGTTAGAAAATGGCTATTTTAGGATTAGATTGTATGCTTTCACCAAATTTCCTTTTTTTTCCCTCTTGGATTTCAGTATGACAGAAAATGGATTTAAAAAGGTTTTTGAAGAGTGATGTTAAATATCTCACTTGTTAACATTTTTAGGTATTTGGGAGAAGGAGAGGCTATCTACATTAAATAAATTGCTTTAAGAGTTACATAATTTACTAATTTCTGTTCTCATGAGTATCTTAAAAGTATTATGTTGGCTTTAACTCTCTGTATAAATGTTTTCTTCTGCCCAGACAACAAATAAAAGAATTTATGTTGGAGGGACCTGGGTGGCTCAGTCAGTTAAGCGTGGGTTGGGACTCTTGATTTTGGCTCAGGTCATGACCTCAGGGTCCTGGGATTGAGCCCGAAGTTGGGCTCCACACTCAGCATAGAGATTCTCCCTCTCTAGGGCACCTGGGTGGCTCAGTCAGTTAAGCATCTGCCTTCAGCTCAGGTCATGATCCCAGGGTCATGGGATCGAGTCCCAAGTGAGGCTCCTTGCTTGGTGGGGAGCCTGCTTCTCCCTCTCCCTGTCTGATGCTCCCCCTGTTTATGTGCTCTCTCTCTCTCTCTCTCTCTGTCTGACAAATAAATAAAATATTTTTTAAAAATGCAGAGATTCTCCCTGTCCCTCCCCTTATACCCTTCCCCCTGCTCTCTCTAAAATAAATAAATCTTGGGCGCCTGGGTGGCTCAGTGGGTTAAAGCCTCTGCCTTCGGCTCAGGTCATGATCTCAGGGTCCTGGGATCGAGGCCCGCATCGNGGTCCTGGGATCGAGGCCCACATCGGGCTCTCTGCTCAGCAGGGAGCTTGCTTCCTTCTCTCTCTGCCTACTTGTGATCTCTCTCTCTGTCAAATAAATAAATAAAATCTTTAAAAATAAAATAAAATAAATAAATCTTTAAAAAAATTTATGGTATGTGGGAGGGAGTATTTTTAGTTCTTTGAACTATTATGCTAAATTAACATTTGTAGGACTAGTTATCAAACAGAATGTTTGAACACAAGCTTCAAAACTACATTTATAAAATTTGAGTTAGGTATTGAAGAAAAAGGTAAGGTGAACAATAGTCTGATTATCCCTTATTTTATAAGTAATAGACAAGATAATTACTATCTAGATAGCTAAGCATGTAAAACAACCTGTGTTGGCATTTTTCTCCCAAGGTACTTAGGCCTGGAACGTTTTCTTTTCCTATAATTTTCTATTTTTATTTGTTTTCATCTATCAGGCATTTCTGTCACCTTTAGTGAGTTACCTTTAGGGAGATCTGTCTGTCACAGAGATGCTCAGCTATCCCAAAAGCCCTGATAATCTTGTCTGACATAGATAAGGCTGAAAAATCTTGGCTGAAATTAAGGACAAGAAGTGGGAAAGCAGCCCTGTGTCCTTTTAAGTGAAAATTTTGATGCCACAGACATAGAGGTGCCTGGGAATTGCCAGTGTCTCTCAAAGGGTTATTCTTTAGTAAGGGATGTGAAACTGGAAAATAGGAATTCCTTAATTTTTTCACCTGCACTAGAGGGGAAGGGGTTTTTTTTTGCTTCTGTGAAGTTGCTAACCCCCTTTGGTTCTCTTATCAGGCAGTACTTCTATACGTGCATGTTCTGTAAAATATACCCTTATTAACATTATTCCAATTGTTCTCATTTTTCTCTGGCTTCGATGGCTAAGACGGAAACATTAGTAAAGATGGAACTATATGCACAAGTGACGATTAATTCTTTTATTGCCACATGCCCCTTCTTCCCAAAAGCGTTTATTAGTGTTTCAGATATACTAGGAAGGCATATATGTGTACCAAATTTGAGGCCATATGGTTATATGGTCTTAATTAGTTGGTACTACTGAAATCCTTCAAGAAGATGGGACCATAGGATTGAGCCCTTTTTATTTGCTGGTGAACAAGAAATAAATCAGTTATAACTTACCAGCTGTTTGAATGGCTGTCTGATTTTTCTGTTCGTGGTTTTATGTTTTTAAGATCTTAGCAAAGCCATGTCTCAAGATGGCGCATCTCAGTTTCAAGAAGTCATTCGACAAGAGCTAGAATTATCTGTGAAGAAGGAACTAGAAAAAATACTTACCACAGCACCATCACATGAGTTTGAGGTAAGGATTCTACAGTGTTTTTTGCTTCCATCCATCAACATACTGAATTGCTATTGCTGCTATTGATCATCCAGGCTGAAATAAGTACAAAATATAAGAGCAATAAAAAAAGTAAGAATTGCTTAATAATTAAGGATTTTCAGCATTTGCCCATTGTTAAACCATCGTCTTTTCTTTTTTAATTCTAAGAAGTTTCTAAAGTCTAAAAGAATCAGAACAAAATTTTATTTGTTCTGTTCTACTATCATTGGGTAGAAGATACCAGTATTCAGTTAGAATTGTGAGAAGTTCATCAACCATATATCCGGCTGCATGCCTTATTCCGGAGAGCCAGTCCTAATAGAACCATGCTACTTTGTCAGCTCTCATAGAGCTTTCCCAACATAGACAGATATTTTTCCTTTTCTGCTTAGTATATGTGCTGCCGAAGCGAGCACTTTCCTTTTCTGCTTATAAATCAATAGATCTTCCTTTTCATTTTCAAATTTGTTTGTACTTAATGTTTTGAGTTTAGCTGTGTCTTATTCCTTTTTCTTTAGATAAAGATTAATTTTCACTAAAAGAGGTAGTGAAAGATATTGGTGAATAAATAAATGAATAAATAAGTGAAATAAATTTCAACCAATTGAAATTCCCATGGACCTAATGGTGTTCAGTTTATGTGATACTGGTGGGATATCTGGAGGATTATTTGCTTTTTTCCTTTAAGTGTGGCTCCTATTAGCTTTTCTTCTTCTTCACTTTTAGATTGGGAATATAGAAAAGTCTCTGCTCTGCTTCATGTTGTGATAGTATAAGAATTTCACTGAAAGGTGTTTTAAATGTATAATATGTATCTGTATTTATTAAATAGTAAGCATTCTGCTAGTTGTAACAAGAACTTCTATTTTCATAGCACACTAAAAAAGACCTTGATGGATTTCGGAAGCTATTTCATAGATTTCTGCAAGAAAAGGGACCTTCTGTGGATTGGGGAAAAATCCAGAGACCTCCAGAAGATTCGGTAAGTTTTAGATAAGATGTAGGAAAATTTAAGCTAATTCAAAACATGGGTTTAAATTTGGGGGTGAGGTACTGTGGGCAAGAACCATCACTTAAGACATAGATAAGAATTGCTTTGCGTTCCCTTCCCTCATGCCAAAACTGCAGAGATAGCCCACTGCTTTCCCTTCTGTCAGTACCATTTTTTCAGTCCTGCAGAGGACTTAGGAAAGTCTCATCTCCCTATGACACTACCTCATAACTTTTTTTTTCTTAGGGGTTTTATTTATTTGAGAGAGAGAGAGCACGAGCAAGGGAAGGGGCAAAGGGAGAAGCAGACTCTCTGCTGAGCAGGGAGCCCAATATGGGGCTTAATCCTTGGACCCTGAGATCATGACTGGGGAGCCAAAGGCAGCTTAACTGAGCCACCCAGGCACCCCTTCACTACCTCATAACTTAACATCCCTGAAAATGAGGTAATTCTTTTGCAAAGTACCAAGCACACATAAGAGCTTCATTTATATTCTTTTCTTCCTTCTGTCTCCCAAACTATCTAATTTCTCGTAGCCTTTAGTGTCTTGTACAGTTGCTAAGTCACCTACTTAAAGGTCTCCCCATTCTTTGAAACCACCTTTATAGTCATATTTCCTCTGCCTGCTTTTCACATGTTGTATTTTCCGGCTTCTAGACTTCTTTGTATGTCATTTCCTCGAAAGACTGGTCTCTTCGCCTATCAAAATCCCACTCATTCTTTGAGACTCAGTCCAAATGCCTCCACCTCTGTCGTCGACCCCTAGCATAAAGCTGCTCTGAAGTATAGTGCAATAGTATCAGAGGTACAAATCCTAGTTTTACTACTTAGAGGAGTTATTATGTAAAATGCAAATAATAACCAAGTGACTTATGTACTTTACAGGGTTGCTATGAGGCTTTATTAAGAAGTATATGTGGAAACATGTTAAACCATGAAGCATTTTTCAGATACTAGTGGTATTTTCCACCATCATGTGGCACTTAGCTGGCTTGAGTAGTTTTTGATTGTATGCATGTGTTGTCGTCTTGCTAGACCTTGAAGCCAGGAACCTTGTGTCCTGAGCAAATGTTTGTAGAATGGATGATCTAAATGCAGTTATTGTCTAAGGAATAGGTTTTGTTAACATAGTGACGTTTCTTCCCTTTCCCGTTTGAAGTCTGCGCTTTGTAGTACTTTTCATTGCAGGTAGAAGAGACCTGGTAGAGTGGAGCAATTAATTGTTTGAAGATAGTTTATCTCTTAAATGTCTACAATCTTAGGTAATCTAATATTGGTTTTAAAACAATACTGTTTAGAGCAGGGGTTTGACAAGTACTGCCTGAAGGCTCCTCCGCTGACTGTAAAGTTTTATTGGAATATAAATCCACACATTCATGTATATACCATTTATGGTGGCTTAAGCTAATGGCGTCTGTCATATTTTTTCCTGAGACAATCGTAAATACAGTTCCTGGTTAGGAGTACTTTTATTTCCAGTATGTGGAAAGTGCTTTTTAGTTCTTAAACTTGTTAAAATTATGAAATATGTGCTCATTGTAAAAAAAAAAAAAATCCCACCTAAGCATTCACCTTGAGGAGTTTCTCATTGTTTATGTTGAAGTTAAAATTCTTTCTGCCTATAATACTTGCCAGTTACTGTGTGTGTGTGTGTGTGTGTGTGTGCGCGTGCACACGCATGTTGTTTTGATCTTTGATTCCTTGGCCTTAGTGAATGAATTATGATTTATTTTTCTGATTTTAAATGTAGAATTAATGATATTTTCTCCTGGAAAAAGAGTAAGAGAATTCTTCTGGATAATTATATGGTTTTAAAAAAGGAAAAGGATGATTCACAGACCTGTACCCCTGGGGCAAATAATAATAATTAAAAAAAAAATAAAAAGGGAAAGGAACTATTTGTAAATTTAGTCAGATTTTTAAAAATGGGAATAGGCCTAAAATTATAACAAAAATTTAGACTAGTGTATTTCTCTCCTCTTAAGTAATGATAATTTTTTTCTAGGAATTTATTCCTCATTGAAGTAACTTCATTTTTCTAATTAGTGATGAACCTGGGTGTAAAGGTGTGGTTAATTCTTGCTTGCATACCCAGACTTTTTTGGTTTTTTTCTACACAGACTTAACCATTTGATGATAGTGCCTACCTTGAAGGAAGGCACACAGATTTTTAAGGTTCTGCTTTGCCAGTGAGAAATCTACCTTTGTGGATTTTGAGAGAAGATTGTGGTATGAAGAAGGGTTTCTTGGAATAGCGATTGTGGGGTGGGGAAGGAAGGGAAGGAGGGATCAGAACCACCTAAGGATTTTTCCAGTTCAGTACTACCATCTCCAACAAGGTCTGACAAAGAGGGGCTTTCAAGAGACTCTGTGCCTGTAGTGAGCCATAGTAACTGATAGGAATGCAGAGTTGATACAGAAAAAGAATAAGTAAATAGAATTCTGGATGTAATTTGATTTTGTGAAGTCTTTTCTCTGTTTATAATAGTGTAAGTCTTCATTACAAATTTTGAAACCTAGGTTTTAAGCATCTTTAAAAAAGTATGTTTATAATCCCATATGCCCTTAATATTGAAGGTTTCAGAGTTCAGAGGCAAAAGATAAGTTTGCTCTTTTACGTCCTGAGCTTCTTGAGGGCATAAATGTTACACTCTGCATGTTAACAACTTTTGCAAATAGTTCTGTGAATACAGATCATGGGACAATGTTGTTCACCTTGCTTCCCTACATTCCTCCAGCTCCCTATCTCCCTATCCCCTTCCCTACAGATTGTCTGTCTCTTGTCATGGAGATTATACAGAGATCAGTTTCCTCTCAAAGAATAACTTTCTTTAGTACACACAGGTTTTTGTTTGTTTGTTTAAGATTTTATTTATTTGAGAGAGAGAGAGCATAGAGGAGAGTGACAATTAGAAGCAGACTCCCTGATGAGCAGGGAGCCTGACATGGGACTGGATCCCTTGACCCTGAGATCATGAGCTGAGCCAAAGGCAAACACATAACCAACAAGGCACCCAGGCACCCCTGTACACATGGGTTTTTGTTTTTTAAATGCAGGTGATACTTTAGCCTCCTAACAAACAAGAAATTATTGTGGAGAATAGTTATTTAGAATAAGATTTCTCATGTCACCCTTGCATCAAAGGTATGCTCATAAACACTGTCATAATAGAATATCTCTATTTTTATATAGGAGTTGGCAACTACCAGTTGACCATCTTGTTTTATAAATAAAGTTTTATTGGAACATAGCCTATACCTACTGTCCTGTGACAGTGGCAGAGTTGAATAGTTGGAATTGAGACCATGTGGCCTACATAACCTATTTCCTTCCTGACCCTTTATGGAAAAGTTTTGCTGACCCCATTTTAGTAAACTTATTTTCAAAAGTTCTTCAGTAGTTTTCTTTACTTCTTTGGACTCCAGAAAACTGACCTTAAGTGCCATTTTCAGTTCAGATGATTAATTTTTAGATAAAAATATTGTTTATAAATACTAGATTGAAGGACATGCCTTAGATAGGCATTGAAATTTTATGTTGTCACATTTTACTCACTCTTGCCTACTGTGTTGATTACTTCATTTTAGCTCTGTCAGTAAGCATATACGTATTTTTTTTTAATTTTTGGTTTTTTTGTTGAATTGTAGTTGGCACATAATGTTACATTAGTTTCAGGTATACAATATAGTGATTTTTGACAATTTCATACATTATGCTGTACTCACCACAAGTGTAGCTACCATCTGTCCCCATACAGTACTATTATAAAACCATTGCCTATATTCACTGTAACTTACTCGTTATATAACTGGAAGCCTATATCTCCCATTCCCTTCCCCTACTTTGCCCACTCCCCTCCCCTTTCACAACCATGAGTTTGTTTTGCACGTACGTGTCTTTTTGAAAAGCCTCTTGAGTCCACGGGTGCCTGCCTGGCTCAACTGGTAGAGCATCTGACTCTTGATCTCAGGGTCATGAGTTCAAACCCCACACTGGGCATGGAGCCTACTTTAAAAAAAAAAAAAGAAAAAAGAAGGAGTCCATGTTTTATTGAATTATGGCTAAGAAAAAAGAACTCTATTTATGGAGTTAAGGTATAAGGCTCTGCTCCAATTTTGTGACTACCAACTATATCAATGTTATAATCAAGGTATATCTTGATACTTAGCTATATAAACAAAAGAAAGTTTTACTTTTTTTAAAAGATTTTATTTGACACAGAGCAAGAGAGTGAGAAAGACAGAGCATAAGCAGGGGAAGCAGCAGGCAGAGGGAGAGGAAGAAGCAGGCTCTCCGCTGAACAAGGAGGCTGATGCAGATCATGACCTGAGCTGAAGGCAGACGCTTAAATGACTGAGCCACCCAGGTGCCCCAAAAGAAAGTTTAATAAAAATGTATTAAGGTAAATATTTTGGATTAGAGCAAGGAAGAACCAATCAGCATGTACAGCTTCATTTCACCATTTCATTGTTTTCTAGAGAGGTTATATCTTGTTCCTGACCAAATTTAAAGTTTGAATTCATATGTTGGATAGAGAGGGATGAGAACTAGATAAAAGAGACAAGGAGGTACAGAGCCTGCTTAAGAAGGTACTGTGGCCAGCAGTTTCTTTTGAACTTGAACTTAAAACCTTTTTTAATCACCTGACTGACAGTGGTCTCTGGTCATAATAAGGTACATTCTCCTTTATGTAAAAAATGTTCTCTAAAGAAGGTTTTTTCATTTAGATAGGAACACAAGGTCCCTGGTTGACTTGTCATTGTTCTTGTTTTAAAGCCCCCAAAAGAGTGAGGATTTATTTGTAAATGGGGAAGAGTTATATCAGGTCAACTCTTTTTTTTTTTTTTTTTTAAAGCAGAGAATTGGCATGAAGAATATCACATAATATGATTTTAGCTTCAACAGATTTTTTGTTGTGCTACATAAAATAAGAGTTTTTCTTAGCTTATCCAGTACAAAACATTAAAATGTGTATGTTTAAATGGTAAGGCATTCTGAGAAAGTTAGTGTATGTGTGCAGAGTAAAAATACACAGTGGTTTTTTCTCTTTTTTTTGAAGATGAATCATAGTATATTGTGCAGCTAATGTTTGCACATCTTTTTTGTGCAAAGACTTACTAGAGGCGGTTTAGCTGAGGATTTGACATTATGTGACACAGGATGGTTTGCTTTGAGCATCCTTTGTTGGGTGAAAATTTTCCAACTGCAGTCAGCTTAATGGTATAGCCATTAGAGACTTGTTCTGTGTGTGTACAAAGAAAAATAAGATCTTGAATAAGGGAATTTACACTTATTTACTGTATAATAGCCCTGAACCTACAAGATGGATGGACCAAGCCTACCTACAATCCATTCTGTCCTGTAATTCCCTGGGATATTTTACAGTTCAATCCCATGTTGACCCTTGAACAAGATGTGTTTGAACTGTGTGGGTCCAGTTATGCATGAGTTTTTTTACAATACTATAAATGTATTTTCTCTTCCTAATGATTTTCTTTTCTCTAGTTTACTTTCTTATAAGAATACAGTATATAATACACATACAAAATATATATTAATCTTCTATTTATATTATTGGTAAGGCTCCCGGTTAAGGGTAAGTTATTAGTAGTTAACTTTTGGGGCAATCAAAAGCTAATACACAGATTTTTGACTGCCTGGGGGTTGGCGCCCCAACCTCTCACATTGTTTAAAGGTCAACTGTAATAATTTTTCCTTCTTTTAGATGAGATGTGGACAGCAGACTCTCTGCTTGTCCCACTGTTTAGTCAAGATAAGACTAGAATGTTTATACCAGGCATCTCATCTGGGAGGTCTTTGCAGGGATTTTAAGCCCTTTAGATTTCTTGAAATTACAGTAAAACTGTATAAATATTTTTTTCAGGATAGATTTCCTAGCTTCCATCAGATTCTTAAAGAGTTTCATGACCTATAAAGGTTAAGATCTTCTTTCTCTCTCTCTCTCTCTCTCTCTCTCTTTTTAATGCAGAATTATTCTTTTGAATCTCATTGAAGAAACTCTTACTGGCCTCTGCCAGTCACTAGCTGGGGCTACAAAAATAAGTCTTCTCTCTTCAGCATTTTTGCCTTGAGTTTTTGGAGGAAATGGACTGGGAAATGGCTAACTACAGAGCAGTGCGGCAAGCAGTTCATAGGATGCTGTGGAAGCATCTAACTTCCATGAGGGCTCAGGAAAGACATCCTGGTGTTAAGGTAGTTTCCTGAGTAACCTTGAGGCAAGACTTCTCTGAGGGGAGGAAAATTAAAGAGGAAAAAAGCCTTGAGAATAGTAGGAGTGTAGAGATCATAGGCTTATATCATGTAGCTTATCTTCTGGTTGTGGAGCATATGGTAGGTATGTCTGTTTTCCCAAGTCTAGAGCCAGATGTCTCTTTATCTGCCTCTTTTATTGTGGCTCCTGTTCATTGGCTGAGGTTTTCAGCCAGTGGGTTCCCCTGGAGAGCTGTCAGAAACTACAGTTCTCACTGAAGAGAGATTAATGGTGGAAGATTGGAACAGAATTTAAAAACCATGCTTCACTATATACCTCATTTTGTTTAGATTTTTCAACATTGTAAAACATAAATCCAAAATAGATTAAAATTAGATGCTTATTCTTGTTTTGGTGGGTTTTTTGGTTATTTTTATAAACCTTATAAGGTTAATCAGTATTCTGGCTCTTAATGGCTTTTATTTTTGAATGTCAGGTTTATTGAGGTATAATTTACATATAATAAACTTAACCTTTTTTAGTGTTAAGTGTTATGAATTTTGGTAAATGCATACAGCCATGAAACTACCACCAAAATAAAAAATTAGAACTTTTCCATCATCCCCAACAATTCCTTTGTGGCACTTTAAAATATACTACTTCTTAAACCCTTGCAGGGGTTCCCACTTTACCTCTTCCCTTAAACACACAAGCTGAGCGAATAAGTATCTTTCTAAAATATTGTCTTTTCTTTCATTCATACTTGTCCCAAGGAAGAGGTAAGCCTAGTTTCACCCTCAGCTGGGCATTCTCTTAGCCTTTATTCACCCACCCAGACCTGTACCTTAATCTTCTATAAAGATTTTTATAGCCTGTTGCCTTTCCCCCTTCCCTTCTTCATTCTTCCACGGCTGCTCCAGCAATGTGAATTACATAATTAAGCTAACAGTATACGCCACACTGCTTTAATTACTAGTGTTGCAGAGTTTAAAGCTAGTATACAGCTTAAACAGGATGATATTAAGAGGCTTCGGTTTTATTTTTTAGGGAATTTGTGATTATCATTTACTTTGAAGCATTTTTTGTCCATAGACTAACAGGAGGGTTGGCTCATAAGAAACATAGAAGTTTGATTTTAGTAAAGAGCAGTCCTAGTCACCTAAGCAGGTTAGGTTGGATTTTGAACCTCTTATCTCTTCTATTAGAACTTTTTTCCAATTCCCTGGGTCATCTACCTTTGTCTTTTCTAATCCATGCTGAAGTGGAAATTTCTTTGAAAACTACCACTTAAGCTGATAAGGATATGTACCAAATGCACTGCAAGGAACTACTACTTTTATGACTTCAGCTGACTTCTATAAAAGAGTTATGAATATAGACCTGTTTGTAGTGTTTGAATTTTTCTTTTAATATCTGCATATATTACTTTTTTTCAAGTTTTTACTTAAATTCCAGTTAGTTAATATACAGCATAATATTAGTTTCAGGTATAGAATTTAGTGATTCATTACTTACATACAATACCCAGTGCTCATCATAACAAGTGCCCTCCTTAATACCCATCACCCACTTAACCCATTCCACTGCTCACCTCCCCTCCAGTAACCCTCAGTTTGTTCTTTATAGTTGAGAGTGTGCTTTCTGGTTTGCCTCTCTTTCTCTGTGACCACCCCCTCCCATGTTCGTTTGTTTTGTTTCTTAAATTCCACATATGAATGTAATCATGTGGTTATTTGTCTTTCTCTGATGGACTTATTTCATTTAGCATAATACTCCCTAGCTCCTGTTGCAAATGGCAAGATTTCATTCTTTTGATGGCTGAGTAGTATTCCCTTCTTTTTGATGGCTGAGTAGCGTGTGTGTGTGTGTGTGTGTGTGTGTGTGTGTGTGTGTGTGTGTGTGTGTACACACATACATACCACCATATCTTCTTTGTCCATTCCTCAGTCAGTGGAAATTTGGGCTCTTTCCATAACTTGGCTGTTATTGATAATGCTACTATAAATATTGGGGTGCATATACTTTACTGATACTTCGAATCACTGTTTTTGTATCCTTTAGGTAAATACCTAGTAGTACAATTACTGGGTCATAGGGCAGTTCTATTTCTAACTTTTTGAGGAACGTCTGTACTATTTACCAGAGTGGCTACAACAGTTTGCATTCCCACCAACAGCGTAAGAGAGTTCCCCTTTCTCTGCATCCTCACCAACACCTATTGTCCCCCGTCTTGTTAATTTTAGCCATTCTGACTGGTGTGTGGTGATACTGTAGTTTTGATTTGTATTTCCCTGATGGTGAGTGATGTTGACCATCTTTCCATGTGTCTGTTAGCTATCTGTATGTCTTCTTTGGAAAAATGTCTATTCATATCTTATTTTTTAATCAGGTTATTTGTTTTTTTGGGTGTTGAGTTTTATAAGTTCCTCATATATTTTGGATATTAGCCCCTTATCAGATATGTCATTTGCAAATATCTTCTCCCATTCTGAAGGTTTTCTTTTAGTTTTGTTGTTTCCTTCACTGTGCAGAAGCTTTTTATCTTGATGAAGTCCTAATAGTTCATTTTTGGTTTTGTTTCTCTTGTTGTTGGAGACATATCTAGCAAGAAGTTGCTACAACTGATGTCAAAGAGGTTACTACCTTTAGGATTTTGATGTTTTCCTGTCTCACGTTTAGGTCTTTCATCCATTTTGAATTTATTTTTATATATGGTGTAAGAAAGTAGTCCCGTTTCTTTCTTTTGCGTATTATTGTCCAATTTTCCCAAAACCATTTGTTGAAGAGACTATCTTTTTTCCACTGGATATTCTTTCCTGTTTTGTCGGATTAGTTGACCATGTAATTGTGGGTTCATTTTTGGGTTTTCTCTATTCTGTTCTGTTGATCTATGTTTTTGTGGCAGTACCATACTGTCTTGATGACTGCAACTTTGTAATATTACTTTAAATTTGGAACTGTGATGCCTCCAGCTTTGCTTTTGTTTTTCAAGATTGCTTTTTCTATTTGGGGTCTTTTGTGGCTCCATACACATCTTAGAATTATTTGTTCTAGCTCTGTGAAAAATACTATTGATATTTTGATAGGGATTGCATTAAATGTGTAGATTGGTTTGGGTAGTATGGACATTTAAACAATATTCAGTTCGTGAGCATGGAATGTCTTTCCATTTCTTTGCGTCGTCTTCAGTTTCTTTCATCAGTGTTTTACAGTTTTCAGACTACAGAACTTTCAGCTCTTTGGTTAAGATTATTCCAAGGTATCTTAAGATTTTTGGTGCAATTGTAAATGAGATCAATTTCTTGATTTCTCTTTCTGCTACATTATTACTGGTATATAGAAATGCAACAAATTTCTTTACATCGATTTTGTTATCTTGAGACTTTACTCAAGAACTTTGTGTATCAGTTCTAGCAATTTTTTGGTGGAGTTTTTTGGGTTTTCTATATGGAGTATCGTGTCATCTACAAATACTGAAAGTTTGACTTCTTCCTTGGCGATTTGGATGCTTTTTCTTTCTTTTAATGTTGAACAACAGTGATGAGAGTGGACATCCCTGTCTTGTTCCAGACACTAGAGAAAAGCTCTTAATTTCCCCATCGAGGATGATATCAGCTGTGGGTTTTTCATACATGGCCTTTTTGATCTTGAGGTATTATCCCTTTATCCCTACTTTCTTGAGGGATTTTTATCATTAATGGATGTTGTACTTGGTCAAATGCTTTTTCTGCATCTATTGAGAGGATCATATGGTTCTTATCATTTCTTTTATTAATGTGTATTATGTTGATTGATTTGTAAATATTGAACTGCACTTGCAGCCCAGAAATAAATCCCACTTGATTGTGGCGAATGTTTCTTTTAATGTACTGTTGGATTCGACTTGCTGGTATCTTGTTGAGAATTTTTGCATGCATGTTCATCAGGGATATTGGTCCCTTTTTTTAGTGGAGTCTTTGTCTGGTTTTGGAATTAAGGTAATACTGGCTTCATATATGAGTTTGGAAGTTTTCCTTCCCTTTTTTTTTTCCTTGGGAAAAATAGGTATTAACTCTTTAAATTTTTTGGCAGAATTCCGCTGTGAAGCCCTCTGGCCCTGGACTATTGTTTGTTGGAAGATTTTTGATTACTGATTGAATTTATTTTCTGATTATTGGTCTGTTCAAGTTTTTTATTTTTTCCTGTTTTAGTTTTGGTAGTTTGTTTCTAGGAATTTATCCATTTTTTCCAGATTGTTTGATTTGTTGCCATATAATTTTTTGTAGTATTCTCTTATAATTGTATTTCTTGTTGGTTGTTATTTCTTCTCTCTCATTTGTGATTTTGTTTATTTGGTTCCTTTCTGTTTTCTTTTTGAGAAGTCTGGCTGGGGATTTATCAATTTTATTCATTTTTTTCAAAGAACCAGTTCCTGGTTTCATTGATCTATTCTTTTAGGGTTTTTTTGTTTGTTTTGTTTTTTTAGTTTCTATATTATTTATTTCTGCTCTAACCTTATTTCCTTCTTTCTGCTGGTTTGAGGCTTCATTTGTTGTTCTTTTTCTAGGTCTTTTTGGTGTAAGAGTTAGGTTGTTTATTTGAGATATTTCTTCTTGAGGTAGGCCTATATCACTACATACTTGCTTCTGAGGACTACTTTTGTTGCATCCCAGAGATTTTGGACCACTGTGTTTTCATTTTCACTTGTTTCCATTTATTTTTTTAAAAATTTTCTTCTTTAATTTCCTGATTGATACATTCATTCTTTAGTAGCATGTTGTTTAACCTCCATCTATTTGTCGTCTTTCCAAATTTTTTCTTGTGGTTGACTTCTAAGTTCACAGCATTGTGGCGAGAAAAGTTGCATGGTATGATCTTAATCTTTTTGTACTGGTTGAGGCCTGATTTGTGACCTAGTATGTGATCTGTTCAGGACAGTTTCCCATGTGCACTTGAAAAGAATGTGTATTCTGCTGCTTAAGGATGAAATATTCTGAATATATCTGTTAAGTTTATCTGGTCCAGTGTGTCACTCAAAGCCATTATTTCCTTGTTGATTGTCTGCTTAGATGATCTGTCCATTGATGTAAGTCAGGTTTTAAAATCACCTACTACTATTGTATGGTTATCAATGAGGTTCTTTATATTGTTGTTTTATATATTTGGGTGCTCCCAAGTTGGGATAAATATTGATCATTGTTGTATCTTTTTGCTGGATAGTCCCCTTTATTATGATATAGTGTCCTTTTTTGTCTCTTGTTACAGCCTTTGGTTTAAAATCTGGTTTGTCTGATAGCAGTATTGCTACTCTGGCTTTCTTTTGATGTCCATTGCTTGGTAAGTGTTTATCCCTTCACTTCCAATCTGCAGGTATCTTTAGGTCTAAAATGAGTCTCTTGTAGGCAGCATAGAGATGGGTCTTGTTTTTTATCCATTCTGACACCCTGTGTCTTTTGGAGCATTTACTCCATTTACATTCAGAGTAAATATTGATATGTATTTGTTGCCATTTTATTACTTTTTTTGTCATTTCTGGAGATTATTTTTCTGTTCATTTCTAGTCTTAGTCACTTTTGGTCTTTCCTTCCCACTCAAATAGTCCCCTTTAATATTTTTTGCAGGGCTGGTTTAGTCGTCACGAACTCTTTTCGTTTTTGTTTGTCTAGGAAATCCTTTATCTTTCCTTTCATTCTGAACAATATCCTTGCTGGATAGAATTTTCTTGGCTTCAGATTTTTCCCATTCGGCATGTTGAATATTTCTGGCTTGCCAAGTTTCTGTGGAGAGTTCTCCTGCTAACCTCATGGGTTTTCCCTTGAGAGTTAAGGACTTCCTGTGTCTTGCTGCTTTTAGAAATTTTTTTCTTTATCACTATATTTTGGAAATTTAACTACAGTGTGTCTTGGTGTTGGCCTGCTTTTGTTAATTTTGATGGGAGTTCTCTGTGCCTCCTGGATTTGGATATTTGTTTGCTTCTCTAAGTTAGGGAAGTTTTCAGCTATGATTTCCTCAAATAAACCTTCTGCTCCCTTTTCTCACTCTTCTTCTGGAACTCCTCTAATACAAACGTTATTACATTTGATGAAATCACTGAGTTCCCTCGTGTGCTATTGTTCTTCTTTATCTCCTTTGTTCAGCTATATCTTTCCATAATTCTATCTTCTATATCAGTTATTCATTCCTCTGCTTCTTCCATTCTTGTAGTCATTATATCCAGTCAGTTTTAAATCTCAAAAACTGAAATTTTCATTTCTTCCTGTTTGTTTTTCTAGCTCTTTTATCTCTGTGGTGAGGGATTCCCTGATAACTTCCATGCTTTTCTCAAGCCCAAGGAGTGTCTTTATGATTGTTGCTTTAAATTCTGCATCAGGCATATTATGCGTATCTGTTTCAATTAGATCTCTGGCTGTGATCTTTTCTTGTTCTTTCTTTTGGGATGATTTCTTCCATCTTGGTATTTTGTCTAGGTCTATATCTTTTTCTCTATGTTAGAAATCCTGTTATGTTTCCTGCTTCTGTGAGTAATGGCTTTATTAAGAAGAGGTCATATAATGTCCAGGGCCTGGTGCTTTAGGAAGTGTCTTTGTTGTGTGGTGTGTACTCTCTGCTCCTGCGTCTTGGCTTCTCTACCCCTCAGGTCAGTTGTCTGCAGAGGCTCTTCTTGCCTGTAGTGGACAGTGTTTGGACCTTGGCCAGAGTGTGGCGAGTTTTAAGTAGGTGTGCTTGGGTCCGCTTCTTAAATGAGACCTGATGCTATTTCCACTAGAACTGAAGCTTTGCAGAACTCTGTGGTTGGTAGTTGTAGTGTGTGCAGGGGTTTGTGCTAGTCTTCTGGGGAAAGGGCCAGCCACGCTGGTCCTTAGGCACACCTGCCTGAAAAAAGCAATACCCGTAGAGCATAAGGGGACAGAACCTAGTGTAAGCAGATTAGGCAGCCAGTGTTAGTGCTGTGCTGTTTACTAAAGTTGCTTTACTAAAGTTGGTTTATGCTGAGGGGCAGGAGAGGAAAGTGGTGCCAGCCAGCTCCTTTGTCCGTGGAGAGGGATGTCCATGCTTTTTGCTTTCAGGGAAACCCTCCTGGAAGAGCAAATAATTGAATAAATTCCCCTCGTGCTTCACAGGTATTTTTCAGCTTGCTGTTTTCACGGTGTCTGTCTCTGGGTTGCTTGCTGCCTGGAACAATGTAGTACACTTTGGGCTCTATTGCAGCCAAGCCTGCCAACTTTTAGAACTCCACACTTTTAGGGACCTGGTGTGGCGGGGACCTGCATTGGTCTTCTGGGTGAGGGTCTTGCCATGCTGGGACCAAAGCATGTTTGACCCAGAAGGGTAATTGTGCCAGAGTGCAGGAGTGTGGGATTTGTGGCAGAGCAGGCTAAACAGTCAGTGTCTGGCTTAGCCACCTGCAGCACTTGTCTCTGTGCCTGGGCTGGGGGCGGGGATGGTGTAGTGAAATGGTGACTGTGGGCTGCTTTGTCCCTAGAGGGGCAATGCCACCTCTCACAGATGCACTTTAAGAAGAGGGAACAGTCTTCCCATTGTGTATCTATGTGATCCTCAGATCACACAGTTTGCTCCAGGGTTGCTTGCCTGCCTTCTCTCCAGGAGTAGGGCAGTGCCCTTAAGTCACTATCCCAGCCAAGGCTACGAATCTCCAAAACTCCACTCTTTGAGCCCCACTGGTTGCAAAACACAAAAATCAGAAAATCAGCCCCTCTCATTTTCCCAGGCAATGGCTTTGGGGAAGTGTTCTCCTTGTGCATTCCCCTGTGCATTCCACTCTCTTGCCTTTCTCTGCAACCAGGGCTGTGTCCCATCTGCAGCACCTGAGATCCATTTCTTCCCCAATGTCTCCATACTTCCTACCTTCCTTGATGTGGTCTTTTCCCTCCCACTAGTTGTGCAGTTTGTTCTACAGTCCTCAGGTTGATTTCTTGGGTACCCAGAATGAGTTGATAGTTATCTAGCTGTGTATGAGTGACAAGGCAAGCCTAGAGTCCTCCTTACTACACTACCCTCTTAGCTCCCCCTGCCTGTATATATTACTTTTGCCCTTTGCAGTTAAAAAAATACCTCAAAGTCTTAGAATTTACTAGAATTTCTATAAAAAATTGTAGATTACAGTAAGTTTTAGTTGGCATCTTCTCTTCATAATTACCTCCTACTTCATGGGATCACTAGCTGGCTGTAACTGCCCTATTTTTTGTTTGTGTCTTGTTATTGTCATTTGAATTTTCTGCTAATGCTTTTTTTTTCTCTTTTAAAGATTTTATTTACTTACTTATTTGACAGACAGAGACACAGTGAGAGGGGGAACACAAGCAGGGGGAGCGAGAGAAGGAGAAGCAGGCTTCCTGCTGAGCAAAGACCCTGATGCGGACTTGATCCCAGGTCCTGGGATCATGACCTGAACCAAAGGCAGATGCTTAACGACTGAGCCACCCAGGCACCTCTCTGCTAATTCTTTTATTGTCAGGTCTTTAGTTTACTGGGCTTAAAGTACACAGCTGTAATGAGAGTATTACCATTTTACATCTCTTCAGCATTTTCGAAGTTGCTACAGTGTTTAATGGGAGGTCAGTAGGTATGGGCCTTTTAAGAGGCAAAGATAGCAAAACTAAAAAACAATGCTATAAGTAATACATAAGAATTGAATAAGTGAGAAGTAGATTTATAATATGTGTTTTAAATAACTTTTTAATTTTAGATTAGTTTGATTTATAGAAAAGTTGCAAAGAAACAGTTTTTTTTTGAAACACTGTTTTTAACTAGAAACATTATATAGCTCTCCAAACTGTCTTTTGTTACCTCTATGCTATTTTTAAATTTCCTGCTGAGTCAAAAGAAGCAAAAAATAATTTTTGAAAGTGCTGATGGAATTTTTATCCCAAGCTTATAACAGAAAATAAATAAAAGCTGAGAAGAAACATGGAAATGGCAGAGGGGTACCTATGACTAGACTAAATATGGAAAATGGTGGAAGTAAACCATTAAAGATTTCTATTTATAGATGGGCATGTTTAAGATAGATGTCTTCAGTGTACATAGTCCTAAAGCCTTTAGGAGATTGGAAAGTTTCTGTTCTTTCAAAAGAGCATGAAAGAAACACCAACCCAAAAGTTTTTGTTTTGTTTTTTATTTCTTTAAAGACTTATTTTATTTGACAGAGAAAGAGCAGCAGAGGGAGAGGGAAAAGACTCCACGCTGAGCAGGGAGCCCAATGTGGGACTCTATCCCAGGACCCTGGGATCATGACCTGAGCCAAAGGCAGACACTTAACTGACTGAGCCACTCAGGCGCACAAATTTTTGTTTTTTAATGAATCGAAGCTTTAAGCATTTTTCATTTAAAAAATTCATAAAAACCTATATATGGGGCGCCTGAGTGGCTCAGTCTTTAAGCATCTGCCTTCAGCTCAGGTCACGATCTGAGGGTCCTGGAATTGAGTCCCGTATCGGGCTCCCTGCTCTGTGGGAAGCCTGCTTCTCCCTGTCCCATTCTCCCTGCTTGTGTTCCCTCTCTTGCTGTGTCTCTCTCTGTCAAATAAATAAAATACTTAAAAAAAAAAACCTACATATGCAAAGCTCTTTATGGCTAATATTTATCATCAGTGTTGGATGCTTATATGTCACATGTTGTACTGAATCCTTTATGTTTGTGATCTCATTTAATATTCACAATAGACCTGGAAGACAGGCCACTATTATATTCATTTTACAGAAGAGGAAACAGAAGTTCAGAGTTAGTAACTTGCCTAAGAGGAAGAACCCTGATGTGAATGAACCAGGTAATCCAACAGCCTGGTCCTTTGGTATCCTTTAGTTACAGTAATGGAGCACTTCAGGAAATATAGAATCTCTAGAGAACAGAATTTGGTGTTCTTTAGGTGCTTACCAACAATATAATAGCAATATTAAAATAATAACCATAGAAATAATAATGGCAAAAGTTTATTCAGCACTAATGTGCCAACCATTGTTCTCAGCTCTTTACATGATCCTTACACAACTCTGGGAGCTCACTATTATCTTTGTTTCACAGTGGAAAACTCCTTGAGAGTAAGAGGGATTGAGTTATCCATACAACGTAGCTAATGAATGAGTGGCAGAACCAGAATTTAGGCCCAGATCTGTCCGAGCTCAGACTCTTAACCACCCACTACGGTGTGTTATAGAACAGTCACCGGTTGCCATCAATCAAAGACTTGAAAGTCTTTAAAGCGTAGCTTTCCCATCATATTTCCATTCCTTGAGTAGAAGAATTGTTGAGTAGGCTCCACTCCTTTCCTTAGAGCTTAAAATACCTTCACTTCTCTTTGAGGTTCTCCCAGCAACACATTTAACAAATACTTACTAAACAGTTACTGTGCGGTAGGCATTGATCCAGGCACTGGGATACAAGTGAACAAGATAGAAAAGGGCCTAACACTCTTTGAACTTCATTCTAGTGGGAGAGAGAAAGTATAAATTCATACGTGAGATAATTTAAAAATTAACTTCTTATTGCTGCTCTTCTGGCAGGAGGAGGTGTTGATACAACGATGTTTATAGTACAGTGGGATAATGGCCATGAGGGTAGTTCTGAAGACCCTTCACTAACTGGCTTCCATGTAACCAACTAGAGAAATTAACTGATATTCTCCATTTTCTTTGAATACTTGGGTCTACTCTTTATTGTAAGGTCTTCTCTCATTAGTGGCATAGCTTGTTCACCGAAAGATAATTTGTTTATTCCCAAACTTGTGCATACTAGTTATATTTGTCGTAATGGCATACTGTAATTAATTTTTTTGTAAACTAATGAATTGGGCTTAAAATAGTTATTTATGAAAACTGAGTTGAATGCTTTGGGGGAAAATCAATTGTTAAATTAGGTGTGGATGAGACAAATATGAAAGATTAAGAAAATTGCATAAATCTAGAATGATCTTTGCATGAAGACTTTTACAGATGACTATGTTCTTGGTCCACTTTGAAGAACTGAAACTGGAAATCACAGATGGTATATTTTTGGTGGGGTTTACGTAAGATGATATACTTCTGGTCAGCAAATCCATAACCATATCTAAGGAAAAGATCTTTGTGAATGAATGAACAAAAAATTGGTATAGTTTATGTATTTAAAACTTCTCATGATTCTATGTTTAGACTTATTTTTTAAATTAAAAATTTTAAACCTCTCCAGAATGTTTTGCATTAAATGGGTTCTGGTATTTGTACCAAGTGTAAAAGGAAAAGGAGCAGCTAGGGAGTTGGGAAGTTAGGGATGAAGAGGTGATGTTAGAACGGAGTCTTGAAGTATAAGTAAGCATTTGCCCAAAAATCAGGCGGAGATTTCAGGTTTAAAAGAACAAGTTGTGCAAGGGCCCAAAGGCACAAAAGTGCTCTATGAACTACAGTTTTTATAGTACTGCTGGAGAGTAAGAGTGGAAATGAGTGAGAGATGTAGGTAGACAAGGTATACTTACCTTGTACACAGATCAGGTCTGCATTTCACTGTTAGGAGGGATCAATTTGGCTGAGCTAAGATGATGGAAAATACAGGAGTTGTTAGGTCCTTAGCTTTGTAGTATGCAGTTGGATCTGTTTTTAGGAGACAGGTAAGGGGTGGCTGTTCTTTAAGTTCTTTTATTCTAAACTCCAAATTACGTAGGAAATTCAGACTACTTAAAGTTCTTGTTCACCATTACAGAAATGGCTACTTTTAATTTTTGCTATTTTGTTTTTAGCTACTTTTGTTAGGGCTAACTGACCTTGCAATTTAGTTTCTATATGTTGATGTGTACTGAGCAAACTTTCATAGTTTAAAATATCTCGCTATAATATTCTCAATTATATGCTTAGTCAACAGGTATCTGAGCGGTTACCTCATGCTCCGTGTCAATCGCTAATATAGTCCACCATTACAAAACCAACTACATATGTATACTGAATTTATTCTCTTTAAGTGTATTAACAGTTTTCCTCCCAGTTTAGCAGCAATGGCAGTGAAGTCGAGAACACACATGCCAGATTTTAAATCCCACTTTCATTACTTTGTAGCCACATAACATTGGACAGGTTATTTAACTGAGTTAAGCCTCAATTTCCTTACTCTTATAAAATAGACATAATAAAAGCAGGATTTTAGTGAAGATTATTGAAAATACAAAGTTTTTTTCCTATTTATTTATTTACATATTTACTATATGCCAGGCACTCTGGTAGAGACTCAGTAAATGTTTGTTATTGTACATTCAACAGATATTTATTAAGTACCTTGTAGATATCAGGTGCTATCCAGGGTACAGTAAAAACAACAGAATTATATTAAGATTACAGACAGAATTCCTTTTTAAAATTCTGTAACTTTCTTCTTTAACATTTAGGATTGCAGGAGGTCTGTACTCTGTCAGGCCAGTGAGAATAAACAGCATAATGTCCTCCATAATGAAGATGATTAGCTGTACCCTTCTGTTTGAGTTTTATTGAAGATCCACATAGTGAAAGCCCTAGGGTATATGTGGAATTGTACTTAACCAGCAACTTCATCCATGTTTATAAACTTTTTATCTGCTAAACTGAAGATATATGTGAGGGGTTGGCCTTATCTCAGAGGACTATCATAGCTATTAAAGGAATCAGGTGCCCATTCTCATACTGTGTGGAACTGAAGATACGTACCTAAAAGGGTGTGTATGTATTCATTGCAGGGTGTAAAGTTCAGTGAGCTAGGGAAGCTTTGCAGAATGTTGCTGACATCGGATTGTCAAAGCTTAACTGAAAGGAAGGATGGCTGATGGCCATTAGTATTTGTTCTTTGATCATCTGTCATTGAGCAAGACTTTTTCCACTTTATAAATCAGATGTTTTTTCTTAGTTTTTTTTGATGGTAGGAAATAATGACCCAAACTCATCACTTGAAGGAAATGTATTAGTAGGAACAGTTGATAGGAGTCTGAGGGTTGGGAGTTTGTACAGTTGTATCAGTTTATGTTATTTCTGGAGATTCTCCTATAGTTGGACATGTAGGTTGATGCTAATTTTCTCTAGTATAAAAATCCTGGAGGAGTTAAGATGGTGGAGGAGTGGGGAACCCTAATTTCGTCTGGTTCCTGGAATTCAGCTAGATAGTTATCAAATCATTCTGAACACCTGCAAAATCAACCAGATATCTGAGAAAAGAATTGCAGCAACACTCCAAATAGAAAAGCGACCATTTTTTGCAAGGTTAGGAAGTGCAGAGATGTGAATCTGAGGTGATATATTGTAATATAAACCACAGGCAAGGGAGCCTCCATAAGCCAGGTACCAGAAAGTGTTATAAGCAGGAGATCGAAAAATTGGAACTTTTAGAAGTCTGCATGAAAGGTTCTTAGGAAGCAGGGTGGAATCCTAGGTTGGATGGCATGTTCTCAGGAACCCCTGGGTCACAGAAAGGAAGGGGGTACCTGAGTGTAGCAGGGTTCCCAAGCATTAGAGCAGGGAAGGCAGCTGAAAACATCAAGTCCCGGCACTGGCTGTCTGCTTAGTGTCAACATAAACCTCAAACCACTGCATGGTCTCTCTGAGCAGGGGCCCAGCAAGCAACAGAACTGTGGCAAGACCCCCACCTCTCCTGGGAGAGGGGCATGGGTGAGCACTGCACGAGTCTATAAAGTTTGGAGATTCAAAATGGGATCCCCTGCCTGAGATAAAAATGCTCAGTCACAGGCTGGGTGAACACAGAGTTCAGTTGGAAACCAGGGAGACAAGAGCGATTGACTGATTTTCTGTGAGGCTGCACTGAAGAGTGGGGGGTGCAGACGTTCAGTTCTGGGGCTAGAGATCAGGTTGCTGCCATTTTCATCCCCAAATTCGTGCTGAAAGCCTTCAGGGAACCAAAGCCATATGGAGCAATCCAGAGCCGCTTACATTGAGCCCTGCCTACTGGCAAGGACAGTGCAATTCCACCCAAGCAAAGACAACTGAGAATCAGTGCAACAGGCCCCTCCCTGAGAAGGCCAGCAGAAACATCTGGCTAATACCAAGTTTACCTATCATAATGAACTGTAAAACTCCAGCTCTTGGGGAAAACAGTATATGGCATTCATAACTTTTTCTTATCATTCTTTGGACTTGAATTTTTAAATTTTTTTCCTTTTCAGCTATTATTTTATGAATTCTTTTTTAAGTCTTTTAATTTTCGGTTTTACATTTACATTTTATATATTTTTCATTTTTGACTTCCTTTCATTGTATTCAACTTTATTTTGGTGTAAAAAGTTTCAGTTTTTCTTGCTTTCCTATTTTGGAATCTAGTTTCTTTTAACAAACAGACCAAAATACACCCTGGATCTAGTTTATTGTTCTGTTCTGTTCACCTTCTCTTTGATTTTTATTCTCTCTCTTTTCTTGGGGGAGGAGGGGATTTCTGTTCTCTCCTGATTTGTTTAGTGTATATATTTCTGGTGTCGTTGTTATTTTTGTATTTTCTCTCTTTCATCTGTTTTTTTCTGGACATAATGACAAGACAAAAGATCTCACACTAAAAGAGAGAAGAAGAGGCAGGGATTTAATCAATATGGATATAAGTAAGATATTGGAATTAGAATTCAAAACAATTATAAAAATACTAGCTGGGCTTGAAAAAAAGCATAGGAGACACTAGAGAATCCCTTACTAGAGACATAAAAGAACTAAAATCTAATCAGGTTGAAATCGAAAAGGCTGTTACTGAGATGCAATAAAAAATAGAGGCTCTAACAGCTAGGATAAATGAGGGAGAAGAGAGAGTCAATGATATAGAAGACAAAATGATGGAGAATAAAGAAGCTGAGAAAAAGAAAGATAAACACTGCTGGATCATGAAGAATTTGAGAGATCATTGATACAATAAAGCAAAACAATATTAGAAAAATTAGGGTCCCAGAGGAAGAGGAAAGAGGGTAGAAGGTTTAAGAACATCCCTGATCTGGGAAAGGAAGCAGGCAGTCAAGTCCAGGAGGCACAGTGAACCTCCTCAAAATCAATAAAAATGGGTCAACACCTCAACATATAATAGTGAAGCCTTCAAATTTCAGAGATAAAGAGAAAATCCTGAAAGCAGCTCAGGACAAGAGGTTCTTAACCTACAAGGGTAGAAATAGAAGGCTGACAGCAGACCAATCTACAGAGACCTGGTAGACCAGAAAGGACTGGCGTGTTATATGCAAGGTGCTAGATGAGGAAGAATATGCAGCCAAGAATACTTTATCCATCAAGGCTACCATTCAGAATAGAAGGAGAAATAAAGAGCTTCCAGGACAAACAGAAACTAAAAGAATTTGTGATTACTAAACCAGCCCTGCAGGAAATATTAAAAGGGATCCATTGAGTGAAGAGTGAACCCAAAAGTAACAAAGACCAGAAAGGAACAGAGACACTATACAGAAATAGTGACTTTATAAGTGATACAATGGCACTAAATTAATATATTTCAATAATTACTCTGAAAATAAATGGATTAAATGCTCCAATCAAAAGACACAGGATATCAGATTGGATAAAAAAAAAAAAGATCCATTGATATGCTGTCTAGAAGAGACTCATTTTAGACCCAAAGATAACTTCCAGATTGAAAGGGAGGGGATATTATGCTAATGGCCATCAAAAGAAAGCTGGAGTATCAATCCTTACATCAGACAAATTAGATTTTAAACTGAAGACTGTATTAAGAGATGAAGAGGGACACGATATCATAATCAAAGGGTTTATCCAACAAGAAGATACAACAATTGTAAATATTTATAGTCTTAACTTGGGAGCAGCAATTATATAAACCAATTAATAATAATATTTTAAACACACTGATAGTAATACAATAATAGTAGGGGACTTTAAGACCCCCATCACTGCAATGGACAGATCATCTAAGTAGATCAACAAAGAAACAAGGGCTTTGAATGACATACTGGACCAGGTGGACTTCACAGATATATTCAAAGCATCTTATCCTAAAGCAACAGAATACACATTCTTCTCTAGTGCACATGGAATATTCTCTAGAATAGATCACATACTGGATCACAAATCCTGTCTCAACTGGTACCAAAAGACTGAGATCATTCTCTGCATATTTTCAGACTACAATGCTTTGAAACTTGAACTCCATCACAAGAGGAAATTTGGAAAGAACTCAAATACATGGAGATTAAAAAGCATCCTACTAGAGAATGAATGGGTCGACCAGGAAATTAAAGAAGAATGAAAAAAATTCATGGAAATAAATGAAAACACAACTGTTCAAAACCTTTGGGATATAGCAAAGGTAGTCCTAAGAGAGAAGTACATAACAATACAAACCTTTCTCAAGAAACAAGAAAAGTTTCAAATACACAATCTAACCTTATACCTAAAGGAGCTGGAGAAAGAACATCAAATAAAGCCTAAATCCAACAGGACAGGAAAAATAATAAAGATTAGAGCAGAAATCAGTGAAACAGAAACCAAAAGAACAGTAGAAGAGATCAACAAAACTAGGAGCTGGTTCTTTGAAAAATTTTAAAAGATGGATAAACCGCTAGCCAGACTTATCAAAAAGGAAAAAGAACCCAAGTAAATAAAATCATTAATGAAAGAGGAGAGATCACAGCCAATACCAAAAAAAAAAAAATACAATTATAAGAACATATTATGAGCAACTATATGCCAACAAAGTAGGCAATCTGGAAGAAATGGATGCATTCCTAGAAACCTATGAAACACCAAAACTGAAACAGGAAGAAATAGAAAAACTGAACAGCAAACCAGCAAAACTGAACCAAAATCAGCAAAGAAATTTAGTTAGTAATCAAAAATCTCCCAAGAAACAAGAGTCCAGACCAGATGGCCTCCCAGCAGAATTCTACCATTTAAAGAAGAATTAATACCTGTTCTTCTGAAGCTATTTCAAAAAATAGAAATAGAAGGAGAGCTTCCAAACTCTTTCTATGAGGCCAGCATTACCTTGATCACAAAACCAGGCAAATACCCCACTAAAAAGGAGAGTTACTGTCCAATATCACTGATGAACATGGATGCAAAAATTCCCACCAAGATACTAGCCAGTGGGATCCAACAGTATAGTAAAAGGATTATTCACCCCGACCAAGTGGGATTTATTCCTGGGATTCAAGGTTGGTTCAACATCTGCAAATCAATCAGTGTAATACATTGCATTAATAAAAGAAAGCACAGGAATTATTTGATCCTCAATAAATGCAGAAAAAGCATTTGACAAAATACATCATCCTTTCTTGATTAAAACTCTCCACCATGTAGATAGAGGGAACATACCTCCGTATCATAAAAGCCATATGTGAAAAACCCATAGCAAAAGCACAAAGCAAAAAAAAAACAAAAACAAACCCCCCAAAAACACAAAAGCAAAAGCACAGCTTTCCCCGCTATGTTCAGGAACACGACCAGGATGTCTACTCTTACCACTATTATATATTAAAATTTTTGCCTTTGGACATGAGGATTCCAATGAGTTGCATATGAATAGGACAACTGATTCCCTCTACCACTGGAAAAGTTGTCCTCATGTTTTCCTGTCCACAGTTTTAGGTAATGTTTACTTTAGAATAATTAAAAATAATTTTTAAAAGCCTAAATGATGTAAGAGCTAATATTATTAATAGCTAGCAAAATTAAATTATGTCCTTGATTTGATAGTTTTCCTTGTGTTTTTATAATTTATAAGCAGAAGACAACAAAAGAACTTTCTTAGGAAACTACTTTTCCAGGCTCAGTTTATAATGTTTATTATGTAATTGTTCATTCTACTTGCTTACTTATCATAGATGGATTGTTTTATAGTTGCTACACTAATATAGCCTATAAACACTTGTTATGCAAAGTCTTAGATTTAGGTTTTCTTTATCAAACTTATATATAATGTATGCTGATCCAGTACTATTTTCTTGAATTAAAATAATAGGTGTTTGTAATCTGGTTTCTAATTAGTGGTGAAACCTCTTTTGTTTTAAACATAGCATTTGAGTAGAAAAAAAATCCAGAGAACAGATTTCATTTATTAATATTAATCTCTATTTGCTCCATTCATTTACTCATATACTCAATTATGTGAGTGCCACCAATAAACTTGACAGTTAAAGGTGACAGATATGGTGGGGGGCGTACCACATGGCAGTTCCTTTCCTTGTGGAGTTTACAGTCAAGGACTAAATGGACGGTTTGGAGCTAGTGTACTAATTGTTATGATACAAGCTGGTAGTACTTGAAGCTAGAAGTAGGGGTTGTGTCAGATCCACTCCTGGGGGAATGGGGGTCATAAAATGCTTCTAAAGGAAGTGATGTTTTGCTCTGTGGTCCTTAAACACCTTGATGTGTCTATGATGCCTGCACATAGACATCCACATAAAACACTTAAAAATTTTTCTAATGCTTTTAGTTATAAAATGCACATGAAATGTACCATTAATCTTGATTATTTTTTAAATCTTTTTTTATCTTGATGATTTCTAGCTGTATGCTTCAGTAGTGTTAAGTATATGCACATAATTGTACAACCAATTTCCACAACTTTTTCATCTTGTAAAACTGAAATTCTATACCCATTAAACAGTAATACCCATCCTCTCCTTCCCCCAGCTTGTGGCAACCACCATTTTGTTTTCTGTCTCTATAAATTTGACTACTCTAACTACTTTATGTAAGTGGTGAAAGACTTTTTTAGGTTTTCTTTCTTTTGTTTTGAAAATTGCCTGAATTCTTCTACCAATGATGTATACTTGCTTTTGCTTTGCCGAACAAATAGGAGATACAGAAACCCGGGGGATTGTTACTTGGTAGTGTTTTTGCTGGCGGAAGTACAGAGACAGCGTAGCCTAAAGGAGATCCTACATCTCTGGCCATCCTGAGAAGGTATCAGGCAGTATGGAGCCATTTTAGGAGAAGCAAAGTTTAAAAAAGCAGAAATATTATTAAAATTTGGATTTTTCTCACCTCAGAAGATTGTCTGAAACCAGGGTTTGGCACACCATTTCTGTAAAGGGCCAGATAGTAAATATCTTAGACTTTGTTGACTCTGTGTTCTCTGTCATGATTACTCAGCTTAGCCACAGTAACATGAAAGCAGCCATAGATTTGTAAACTAATGAGAGCGGGTGTGTTCCAGTAATAATTTATGAGAACAGGTGGCAGAGCTGACTGTCCCAAAGGCTATAGTTTTTGACCTGTCTTAAACTATTCTTACATTGCACATGACTGGAGAGAGACTTTGGGTGAGACCCGTAGATGGGAGATCATTAAGCTGGTTTGTGATTTGGAGCAGAAAGAGAAATTCAATACCATATTTTATTGAATTTGTGCCATTGGGTGCAAATGGCACCATTTGTGTGCTACTAAGAAAGAAAGGTAATGCAACCAATTGATTGTAAGATTCCGCTGAATATACGCTGCATCCTTGTCACAGAAATGTTAAAATATGGGGTGGGAGTAAAGAGTGTCTGAATCAATGGTGTAGCGATAATGCCAGTCAACATGTGTGCTCTTACTGTGGGCCATACACTTTGCTTGGCATTTTACGTGCATTATCTCATTTATCCTCATAACAAATCAAGGAAGTAGATGAAAAGGGCTTAGAGCAGCTAAATTACTTCCCATAATAAACAGTGGAATCTAAGGTTCAGACCCAAGAGGCCTGGCATTAGAGCTTGTGCTCTCGGTCCTGTTCGGTTCTGTAGCAGTCTTTGTCACATGGTACCATTCACACTGGAATTACTGTAGTTTATTACAATGATTTGAATCAGGTTATGGAAGAAACAGCAGCTATATCATGTCCTTGCAATTTCAGACATTTCTCGGGGCAGCCAACTACTGGTTTTCATCCATTATGTGCCCACTGATTCCTTAGGAGAAGAATTACTGTGAATCCCTTCTGAAAATGTTTCTAAAATGATAAAGTTCCCACGAAGCCAGGCAAAACTTGTGTTGGAAGAGAAGTGTCTTGGTGCTCTGTGCACAGGTAATATCTGTGATGCCAAACGGTACTTCTGGTCTTCCATATACCTCTGTGATTCCTCTTCTGCATCTTTGAGCTTTGCGTTGAAGATGGCATCATCCTGCAGGAGTGATGCAGACTTCAGCAAAGATGACCTTACTGACTCTTGAAGACAAAGGAAATATTATGATACACTGAGTTCTCAGAGTCTTGGAGAATTCAGGTGTTTCCATTCAGCTTACAGAGCAAGCTGTGAGAACTTGCCTCGGAGAGAGTTGAGGTTTTTAGTACTTGTGATCATAAAAACAAAAAGTCAAAATAGAATGGCAGTTAAAGATGGATGCATGTAACCTTCTCTGTATTATAGTGTCAGCTTCTTAGTCAAGCCAAATAGAAGTCTTCTCATTGAAATTCAGTGGGGAGAGTTAAAGTTTATTTTTTTGCTTTATTTGCATATTAACTTTCATTGGGAAATACAGCATTTCCTATAAAGATTATTTTTATATTCAGTGAATGAAATTCCACAGGAGTGAGGTAAATTATATGTAACAAGTTTTGTTTTTTGGGGGTGGGGTGGGATGGTATTTGCACTTTTCTGGAAGAGAGTCCCTGCCTGATAGCTCATAAAGCCTGAGACTCACTGGTCTCAACTGAGACAATTGGTGAAGTGAAGTTGCATGAGGGGGAAAAATGCAGGGGCCTACATGCAACAGATACAGGATGTCAGAGAGCCCACTGCTCCATGTTCCTGGAGCATAGCGTGTCAGGGAGAATAGGAGAGGAGAAAGTGCAAGGCACAAAGGGCTAAATCATCAAGCACCTTGAAACCATGTCTTCCAGTTAGGATTAGAGTCAGCTACATTTAATAGTGAAACTCAGAATAACAAATCTAGAGAGAGGCAATCCAGAGCTAGTATGGCAGCATGGTGGTCACCAGGAACCTGGGCTTCTCTGTTTTGCCACTCTTGCCATCTGTAGCATATCTCCTCATGATCCCAGATGGCTACTTGAATGAACTCTAGTCAGCATGTCTCCATTCTCAGCAGCAGGAAGGAGGAAGAAGGGCATGCCCCTGCATTTTCAGAGACTTCCTGGAAATCTTTCACTTCCACTTAATCACAACTTTGGCACAAATAATTGCAAGGGAGGCTGGGAAATGTAATCTTTTATATGGGATGGTGGTGTGCCCAGCTGAAAATCAGTGTTCTTAAGCAGAAGGGAAAAAAATGATGTTGGGGTAGGCAGCTAATAACCTCTGCCATGCCGTGTCAGTGCTTTATTTTGTGAATAATGTAATAAGGAGAGAAACATGTTTAAATATTCTTTTCTAAAAGATTGCCACCTACAAGGTGAAGGTGGATTGGAGGGAGGTGAGGAGATCATAGAGACAGCCACTGCAATAACACAGGTGAGCAGTGAGCAGGATGCTGACTGGAAGCAGGGACAGTTTCATGAGACGCACAGGTCTTGGTCATTGATCAGATGTGAAGAGTCTCCTGGCTTAGCAGCTGGGTTTGTCTTGGTACCATAGAGATAGGAGTGAATGAATGAATCCATGGGTTTGGAGCAGATTGCCTTGGAAGAGGAGGTTTACCTAGAGTGGGTTTGAAAAAGAACAGGCAGAAAGAGGAGGAAAATAGAATGTGGTGTTTCAGAAGTCAAGGAGAAGAGAGCATGTCAAGAGTGGTCAATTACATCAACTATAGCTGAGCATGCAAGAAAAGAATTGATGCCACTGATAGGATTTCACAGTTAAGAGGATGTTGCTGACCTTGTTAAGAGCAGTTCACTGAGCCGTAGAGAAGACCAGATTACAGTGGGTGAGGGATGGGAGGTGAGGAAACAGGTCAGTGCAGCAACTTTTGCAGGAAGTCCTGCCTCTAAGAAGAGGGAGAAGAAAGGGAGATAGGTGTAGAAAAGGATGAGCAAGTGAATGCACTGTGTTTTCTTTCTTGGTTTTTAGATGACAGAGGTTGAATATGTTCATGTCAATGGAAGGGAATAGAGAGGAGAAGCTGCCAGACAGACTGGATGATTGGTGACATAAATTCCTGAGATGGGCACTGGCAGAAAGCTTGCCTACCAGGTCAGCCTCCTATAACCGGAAGGAAGGAGGGGGATGGAGATGCAGGAAGGTTCTGAGCATCTGGTGGCAGAAAGTTGAGGGCATTCCCATATATGATGGGTTTTATTTGCCCTATGAAATAGGGGTTGAGCTCATTTTGGAGGCTGAGGGACTGTTGGTGAGTTTGTTGGTGGACCATGTGATAATGTACATGATTTGTCAATTTTTCCTTAGTGAAAAAAAATCTGTGGTTTAGGTGTGTCATTAATGTGTGGAGCGTTCGGATGACCCAGATTTTAGTCATTATCTTTAGAAATGTGAAATGAAGAGATGATATGTGAAAATGCCTGGCACTGAACTTGGCACACAGACACCATGCAGTAAGGGTTTTGTGAATAAGCTTATGTTCTTAGAATATTTCCTGTACATTCAGGCAAATTTGCTTTTGTTGAAAAAAAGATCTTTCAGATTTCAATAATCATACCCTTGTGAACCATAACAGGGCAGGTACTGTTAGCTTGTTTTGGGTATTTGGCACTGCCTCCAGGAATAGCACAAATATGCTACCAAGAACTGGGTTATACTACTGCTAATGGGAACAGTGTGTCCATGACTGTGTGATGAATTCAGCTTTTCTTATAACTAGAAACTAAGTTGTGAACAGACTTGGCAAGGTACAGATCATGGTAGACCATTTTTAAAAGATCTTCTTAAAAATCTTTCAGTTTCTGCAGAAAAACTAGATTGACATCCTACAAGGAAGAATCTTATTTAAGTCATGTTCATTAGTACATTGCCAACTACTTTCTTTTGTTCACTGCCCAGAGGAAGTTGGGTATTTGACCAATTCTTTTCTCCCAGGAGGAGGGAGCTGGCAGAGCCTTCTGTGTACATCTTGTAGGGAGCCTTACGGGGTTTGCTCTACTTCACCTGTCGTGGTTGCCCTACTGTGTATTTAGTTGCAGTAGAGATCTTCTTTTTTTTTTTAATTAATTTATTTATTTGACAGGAGCGAGATCACAAGTAGGCAGTGAGGCAGGCAGAGGGAGAGGGAGAAGCAGGCTCCCCACTGAGCAGAGAGCTTGATGTGGGACTCGATCCCAGGACCCTGAGATCATGACCTGAGGTGAAGGCAGAGACTTTAACCCACTGAGCCACCCAGGTGCCCCTGCAGTAGAGGTCCTCTTAAAACACTGAATTCTCTTCGTTTCTGGGAGAAAGAGAAACAGGGTGACCAGTGTTGAGAGCATAACGATGGCTCTAGTGATTAAAGTGATTGAGTCAGAGTAACATCGAGGCCGTGTCCAGCAGTGCATGGTACTCCCTGTTGTCTTCAGACACCACCCATCTTTGAATGAGTAGATGTCTTTGTGCATTCTCCTGGGGCAGCTGAGAAGAGGAGAGTGAGGGGCCAGTCTAAAAATGTCTCTGTGACTTAGGTGTGTCTGGCGTAACTTCACCTGTTGCCAAGCAACTTTCTAACACAGATCCCCTTGGTTTGTGGAACTAAACTGAACTCTGTGGGATTGCTTGGTGAGGTCCCTGGTGAGGGTGTGGACAGACAGCATCACCAACAGAAAGAACTTGTGTTGGCACATAAAGTGGTTTATGTGATGGAAAGTAGTACTTACAGCCTAATTTATCCTGTAAGAAACTTTAGACACAAAGTGTCCTGGCTTCCTGGAATCGAATGATTGTACCTTTCTTTGCAGTGTGTCTGTGTCTGTTTCTCTGAGGGTGGGGTGGATATAAGTCATGAAACATAAATGAAAAAAGCCCAGTGAAGGCTTCCAGCAGTAACACAACATGACCATTCTGGACCTCTCCCCCCTTGTCACAAGTGTTACTTTGCACCTTGTGACTCTTCTTCCGTTTCCCTCCATGGTTCTGCTCAGTCCTCTTCTTGCTGACAGTCAAGTTCCTCAGTGAGGCCTGTTTTTAATTAGCTCCTTAAGATCAGATATAGCAAGATGAGTGGTATTACTGAAGGCACCTCTCAAAGAACCGTGGTTCCTTGACATTTGTAGAGGTGCGGTGACTCCTTGCCCACTCCACGTGGAGGGTTCTAAATGTGGCACTTCACAGAGCATTCTGGCCCCTCAACTCAATGGTAAACAAGTCTTTCTACTTGGGAGTTGCCTGGACTTGTGCCCAAAAGTCTTTATTAACTCAGTTCTGGAACTTGATGTCATGTATGAATCAGTTCATTTTATTTCATACCAAATATTTGAAAAGTAATTCAGAATTACATTTAAAATTTAAACTCACATTCTGAAGATACCAAGCTTGGGGAGATTGGAATTAAAACTAAAAGTATACTTGGTGTATCTTTTGGCTGAAAGTCAAATGGCTTAGTATTAAAATAATTATGAGGCCAGACAGCTTCTTTCACTATCCTAGAATAGGGTTTTGGGATACAAGAAAAAATTTATTTAGTCTCTATAGACTCAGTCATAAGGAATCATCTTCTTAAAAGTATTCTAATAGAATGCATGTTTTTAAGTTTGGTGTGAATAAAATGAACTTTTTCTTTAAATATTTTTCATGAACTTATAATATTTTTGGTGTATGGATCAGAGATGATTTATCTTGAATATATATGATTTTGGAGGGTATTTTTTTTCTTCTGGTGAAATTTTAGGCACAAGGTGATATTTGATTTTTAATTCGTCTTCACAGGAAGTGAAAAATTCCTGTTAGTGTTTTTTCTTAAAGATGCATGCCTTAAAGGGAATTAAATAGCTAAAAATTAAACTTGGCTCCCAAAACTCACTTTAATGCTATGCATGTTAGTATACCAAGCATTTCTTTAAAGGTTAGGATTAAGATATAATCCAATTTACATTATTTGCTTGATATTAGTATGTAAATCTGTATAAACATTTGTCAGTTCAAAAAGGAAATTGTATTCTTCCTAAAGATAACCTGCATATTCAATTTTTATGTTTACTGTCAGTTTCCCAATTTAAATTTACCTGAAATATTTGCAGACATTGTTGTACATAAATCAAGTAGCTTTTAAAATGTAGCATTTTTTACTCTTGTAGTAATCATTTATCTTAGACTGGTAGAACATTCATGTTACATAAAATATTTCACCCCATGTTACACCTAGAATGTTAATCTCGATTTGAAACAGATTATTCAGATATTGGCAGTTAATCCTAATGGTGTGCCTTGTTTGAATTGGCTGATGTTGCTAAAATGGTAGGATATGATAGTACCTGTATCATCATAAGTTCAGGGACTCCTGAATTGGTGTTTAGGTGTAGGGGTTGGTATTCAGCCTTCAAAAGGGTTAAACTAAGACTGAATACAGATTATTTGGTCAGATTCTGAGACTGAAGTTGAACATCAGTGTATCTTAGTAAAAAGCTCACTATTGTGCATTGTTGTGTAAATGGAATGTTGATTACTAAAGACAAGGAAGAATTAGGTTTTAGCTCATCTTTTTGCATGTTTAGTCAAATGTCTTGTGATGTCAGTGTTACTAAAGTGAAAAAAGATTACACTGAACAAAAAAAGATCCCTGCAGAGTTTTATTAAAATGAAAAGCATAGGGGCACTGGGGTGGCTCAGTCTTAAGCAGCTGCCTTCAGCTCAGGTCGTGATCCTGGGATCCAGCCCTGCATCAGGCTCTAATAAGCAGGGAGCCTGCTTTTCCTTCTCCCCTCCCCCTGCTCCTGTTCTCTCTTGCTCTCTCAAATAAATAAGTATTTCTTTAAAAAAAAATGAAAAACCTAATTCTGATTCCTTGGCTGATTTTTTAAAATAGACATCTAGACCTGCATATGCCGGTGTTGATTTACATTAATATTAAACAAAATGAAAACTTTAGCTCCTTAGTTACATTAGCCACCTTTCAAGTGCTCAACAGCCACATGTGGGCAGCACAAATAAGACATTTCCATAATTGTAGAAAGTTCTGTTGGACAGTACCAAGTCTAGAGAGTGACCATGAAAAAAACGCCATCCTATTGATGTTCTGACTACATACTTAATCACGAAGAAATCTTTTTATATTGTTTATATTTCTGTAGTTTTTTCCTTGAAATAAGCTGCCTATCCCTTAGAGATACTAGGAAATTCAGAACACAGGCGTTGAATGATGTCTGAAACCGAAGTCCTGTTCTGCATTGTTTTCACATGTATCTGAAGAGCAGCATTTTCTTATACTTTTAGAACTGTTGGTTTCCTTATAGTATTCTGTTCATAACCTTTAATTTTTTAAAATCAAAGTTAGGGTATATGGTTCAATAAATTCAAATAAAAAAGGATGTTTGCTGATTACTAAACAGTGACTTCAGAACCTATATCCTATTCCACTCTTAATATCTGCAAATGGAATATGTAAGCTTTGTAAGACTCAATTTGCCATAGATTTGTGAACTTGTACCTATATTCCAGTCCTTCATACCAATTCCCTTTTTCCCAGATATGTTGCATACAGGTGAATAAACTTTAAATGTGGACCTTTTCCTGGAAAAATCTTCATTAATTTGGAATATTCTCAAACATATAAGCCACTTTTTAAAAAGAATGCTAAATGATTCTTGAGGACATTATGTAAAGTGAAATAAGTCCGTCACAAACACTGTATAATTCCACTTGTCTGAGGTACCTAGAGTAGTCAAACTCTGGGGTGGTTGCTGGGAGCTGATGGATGGAATGGGGACATATTTTTTAATGAGTATAGTTCCAGTTTTGCAAGATGAAAATAATTCTGAAGATTGGCTGCCCAACAACGTGATATACTTAATACTTGAGCTGTATACTTAAAAATGGTTAGGATGGCAAATTTTGTGCTTACTACCGTTAGAAAAGACTGTCAACAAATTCGGTTGTCCTGACTTGGTTTTCTTTGAGAATGTCTTGTCTATTTTTTGCCCTTTGCGTTTTTATACACACTTTAAATCGACTTGTCAGTTTCCACATAAAAATCTGTTGAGATTTTGATTAGGATTGCATTGATCAGTTTGGGAGAATTGACATTTTTACATTAGTAAGTCTTCTAGTTTATAAACATGATAAATACATCCCTGAATTTATTTAAGTCTTAACTTTTCTCAGAAATGTTTTATGAAGTATTCAGTGTAGAACTCTCGCATATCTTTTTTAAGATTTATTCCTAAGAATTTATTTTTGATAGTGTATTAAAAGGTACCTTTTTAATCAATTCTAATTCTTCATATATATAGAAACAGTTGATCTTTTAAACCATCTTTAAACATTTCTAAACATACAATTCATTAGCGTTAAGTACATTCACAGAACTCTTTGATCTTGCACAACTAAAAGTATTCCCATCAAACACCTCCCCATTCCTCCCTACCTTTCCCAGTCCTTGTGAACCACCGTTCTACTTTGTCTATATGAATCTGACTAGGTGCCTCATATAAGTTGGATCATAGAAGTATTTGGGCTTTTTGTTTTTTGTTTTGTTTTGTTTTTGTATGTGACTGGTTTATTTCACTTTAACATATTCTCAAGGTTTGTTCATGTTGTAGTACGTGTCAGAATTTCTTTCCCTTTTTAAGACTGAATGATACTCCATTGTATGTATATGCCACATTTTGTTTTATTCATTCATCTGTTGATGGACATTTGAGTTGCTTCCACTTTTCGGCTATTGTGAATAATGCTACTGTGAAGATGGGTGTATAAACATCTCTTTGAGAACCTGCTTTCAGTTCTTTGGGGTATACATATCCAGAGGTGGACTTGGTAGATCATATGGTATTCTATTTAAAATTTTTTTAGGAACCACCATACTTTTTTAACAGTTGCACACTATTTTACGTTCCCGCTAGCAGAATCCAAGGGTTCTAAAAGCAGTTGTTTTTTAAAATACTGACTGTGTATCTTCAATGTTGCTGTGTTCACATTATTCTAATAATTTATTTGTAGGGTCTTTGGATTTTCTATATGTAAAATCATCATCTGTGAGTAATGACAGTTTTTTCTTTTAATAGATTTATAAATTGAATACCATATGGCAGTGAAAAATGAATTACTATAGCTTCATTTGTTAATGTGAATTATTCTTAAATATAACATTGAATTAAAAGAGGCAAAAGTTTAGAGACAAAATTAAGTAAAATATTATTATTATGGATACATACATAGGTGGTAAAACTAAAGTGTAAATGTCAAGTTGTGGTTACCACTGGGGTGGAAGAGGAATGTTATCAGGGACAGACTTAAGGAGGCTTCTAAGTTATAGCGTATTCTTTTTTATTTAGGTTATTCAACTGTATGTATTTTATAAACTTGAATGTATGATGTTTCATAATGAAAATCAAGTGAAATTGGGAAATGTAGGCCTGTCTCACCATATGTAGAAAAAAATTCTTTTATGTATTCTATTTTTTAAAGGTATATTAAAGGAAGCATTAAATAGGTAAAAATATTTCTGAACTAATAATTTTACCTAAAATGAATGCTTGGAGTAGGGAGTTTTAGTTAGATTTTCACACCCCTTTGAGCCCTCTGCAAATATCAGATTCTTTTTTGGAAGTCAAAAGTAAGTGCTAAATGGAAATTCTTGGCTTTTAAAAGGTAATTGGAAAATAATTGGCTTGGTTCCATTTGCTAATAACTCTTTTGAGTAAATGTAATATGCCCAAGAAATTCTCCTAACCTAATAATAGACTGTTTGAAGCCATTGTATCACAGCGGCATTCCTTTTACTGATTGGTTGATTTCAACAGCTCTGCTGATGAAAGGATTATAAACTGCCATGTTATATTAGGGTGACAAGTTCCACCTCTGTTATCTCCTCTTACTTTTCCAGTAGTATAGGGCTTAAATTGGACTTTTTCCTCTCAAACAATATTACCAGTTTCTTTGACATGCTGAAGAAACGATGTTCATGCAGAGGGGTCAAAACATCCTTCCAGGAATGCCAGTCAGCTGGACCACAGGCACTTTCTGTGTGTGTTGGGTATCCCAAGTTGTCATCATCCATCTGCTGTGGATGATATGACCAAGTGGTTCCAGAGAAGCAACCGCTATAGTCTGTGTTCTTTCCTTCCCCCCCATCATTCTTTTCCTTGGTGGTTAGCATCCTCGTACTTAGGCAGCACCCACTGAGGGCCATGGTGCCCACAAGTCTGATCCCTCCTCTGTCTTTTCTTGCCACCAGCCCTCTTAAGTATGAATGACTGCTGAAGACTGCTTAGTGGCACTTACCAGGAAGATTGGCGATCCTACTACATTAGGAACTAATTCAGAATGAGTGATAACTAGGGGTGGTAGTCAGTGGAGAGTCTTAGAGAAGAGTGCTTATTTCTCAGCATTTACACCAAACAAAAAGTGCATTCATCTGCAGTTGGGAGTTAACAGTGTCTTGCAGGGTAGAGGAAATAAGAGTCCCAGGCTAGTTTGTATGGGAGGAACTGCAAAGAGCAGAAGTCATGTGGTCAGGAGTCAACATAGGACATGTATATGTGTTTGAGCAAGCATAAAGGGATTTTTGCCTCCACAGCCAATCACTGGAATGTGAACCCATCAACTCCTTTCCCGATTACAGACTTTATCCACCACCCATCCACACAGCCTTTACAGGTAGCAAAGCAAAATACAGCTCAGCTCATAGTAAGCGAGCACTTACTATATGGTTGTATTTCTTCAGTCCCCTTGATTGTTATGTGTCCTGCACCATGAAGATATAGCTGAAGAGTACATTTGATGATGTATTCCATTAAAGAAGGATAACCAAAAAAAAAAGCCCTGTAAATGGTGAGAGAATATACTGTGATCTTTTCAATAGCTTTCATTCTTGCCGTAAGATCTTTAGACTTGCTTGTGCCTCTGCTTTGAACAAAAGAATCTGGGCTCCCACTATGTGGTTGTTCCTGTCCTAGGAGGGAAAAGTTGAAGAGTAATGCTCTGTGCTTCCAGAAATAGACAAGGATGAATGGAGGAAGGGATTCTCTCCAGCTTCAGTTCTTACCTTTACTACCTGGTCATCAGGGTATTTCTTGGAGCAATGAGAACACAATTTTCCAACATGACCTATACAGTGATGCCTGACAGTTAAATTCGTAAGGAATTCTATCCTTGTTACATACCTAGAAATATGATAAAAACAGCATGCCACTTCTTCCTCTGAAGACTTACTTTTGAATGGAGGAGAAAGGCAAGGAACATGTAGGTTTCAGTTTCTGCCTTCTTTGGGAGAAGGAATAATGTATGTCATATATATATACTTCTCCAGAATTGAAGCAGATCCATACTGCACCAGAGTTTTGTGTATCCCATTTACTATATTGATATGAATTAGGAATTCTAAGTTTTAAAAGTAGTCCAAGTGACTCAGATGTCCTCACCAGGCATACAAGTATTTGTAGACTGTAACTTTTCCCCCTTCTTGTCCTCCAGTATAATATAAATGAACCACTGAACTATTTTGTGCAAGAGCAGTTCCCTATAAAGTAAATACTTGATTTTTGTACTGGGAGGACTTGTGACATTAAAGGGAATGTAGTTGAAACTTTCCATGGAGAAAAGCAAAACTCTTTAAGGACACATGGAAATAACCCTGCGACTGATTGAATTTAAGTTCTCATAAAGCTATTTGAATTCTGTATATTTTTTTTTATTAAATTTCAGATTCAACCCTATGAAAAGATAAAGGCCAGAGGCTTACCTGATAATATATCTTCCGTGCTGAACAAGCTGGTGGTGGTGAAACTCAATGGAGGTTTGGGAACCAGCATGGGCTGCAAAGGCCCGAAAAGTCTGATCGGTGTGAGGAACGAGAATACCTTTTTGGATCTGACTGTTCAGCAAATTGAAGTGAGTCTCTCATGAACTACTAAAACCAGTTTTAGGTTATTATAAATGTTATCTTATAAAATAATAGATGTGGATTTGAGCTAGTCAAGAAGCTTGCTATCTTTAGTTTACTAGTATATAAAAAGGTTTAGTGTTCCCAAGGGCAAATTCTTAGGGTGATATAAAATAAAAGCTTTGGATCTTTAAATAGCATTTGTGGTTGTTGAAATCCCTGGATCTTTTTGGATTCTTCTTTGATCTCCCCACCCCTCTCCCACCTCTTTCTGGTGGCAGCCTTCATTATAGCTCGGATGATCTGGCTTTATCAACCCCTTCTGGTTGGCAGCCATGGATGCTAAGAACTGCCCTTGCTTCTCTTAGGATAAAGTCGTTAATCATGGACCATAAGTTCTTCAGGGGCAGTCTTTTTCATCTTTTTGTCTCTGGTGTCCAGTACAGTGCTGGCAGCTACAGTAGTAACACCAGCAGCAACAGCGACTAACATTCATCTAGCATGTACTATACACAGTATTATTCTGAACTCTTTTCATGAATTGACTCATTTGTTCCTCTCAACTCTATAATAAGTACTCTTTATATGATCATCCCCATTTTACAGATGAGGAAACCGAGGCACAGAGAGGTTGATTTACTTGCCCAAGATTCCCTATGTGAACACAGGACTGACTGACTTCTGAGAACTTGCTTTCTTCTCACTCTGTGTTGCCTCTTCATTCTTCCTAGAGATTGAAAGATTTTGGTTGGAGTGTGATTCACAGTTCTTGACATTAACCCTGAGACTAGAGAACCATGTCTTTGTAACATTTGTACTTTCATCCCCACTGTGTTCTGGACATGGAGTAAATGCTTCATCAGCATTTGCTTATCCAGTAAGGCCACGGCACCGGCTGGGCACACAACTCCAGAGTCAGATTGTGGGGGGTGTGCCACCTCTGCTGGCGACCGCCGCCTCTCTGGGCCTTAGTTTAGCCATCTGTATATTGCAGACAGTAGTTTCTGTCTCATAGGATTGTGATTTAATGAGCAAGTCCGTGGCTTAACAAAATGTCCAGCTTATGCTAAATTTTTATATTTGGCTACATATAGGTGATGTTTTGGATACTCTGTGATTAACCTATGAGTTTTACATTTTTAAATGAAAGAAAAGTAGGTCTGGGTAATCTGATTGTTATTTTCCTCCCTAGCATTTGAACAAAACCTACAATACCGATGTTCCTCTCGTTCTAATGAACTCTTTTAATACGGATGAAGATACAAAAAAAATACTACAGAAGTACAATCACTGTCGTGTGAAAATCTACACTTTTAATCAAAGCAGGTACAATAAGTAAAAAAATAAAGTCTGGAGGGTGTTATTCCTGGGAAACAAAGTTTGTCTTGTTTAAATAGAGCAGCCTCCAGATAGACATGTGCCAAAAACTCATGTTTGGAAATGTTCAGTGTCTTTAAGGGCTGAACACTTGTTCATAGAGAGTTGATTGTTATAATCACTCTGATTCTTCCTAAAGAGAGAATCTGTTTGTTCCATGTCCAGAATATCTGAGGATGGCTTAGGTCTTTGCTTTCTGAGGGCATATTTGGGCTCCATGTGGGTCTATGAAAATTTTTATATGTTCTACAGTATTGATAATCTTCTTTCATATGGGAAGAAATTTATTCAACATCCTGAATAGGCTTGGGGAAATTTAATATATCCTGGAAAAAATGTTCTACTTTGAGGAAGGGAAACCTTGTGCAGGCATACCTTGTTTGATTGCACTTCAACTGCACTTTGTAGACACTGCTTTTTTTTTTTTTTACAAGTTGAAGATTTGTTGTAACCCTGCATTGAGCAAGTAAGTCTATTGCTATTGGTGCCACTTTTCCAACAGCATTTGCTCACTTTGTATCTGTGTCACACATTTTGGTACTCTCACAGTATTTCAGACGTGTTCTTTATTATTGTATTTGTTATGGTGATCTGTGATCAGTGATTATGAGTTGCTGAAATCACACAGATGATGGTTAGCATTTTTGAGCAATGAAATATTTTTTTAAATTAGAGTATGTACATTTTTTTAGACACGATGCTACTGTACACTTAATAGACTACAGTATAGTGTAAACATAACTTTTATATGCACTGGGAAACCAAAACATTCACTTGACTCACTTTATTATGACATTGCTTTAATGCTGTGGTCTGGAACAGAACCTGCAGTATCTCCAAGGTATGCCTGTAGAAAAGGACTCAGATGATGACTTTGGATAAAGCCCAGGCAACTGGGGAATAAGTCTTCCATCTAGGGATGAAAATGGGTCTATATGAACTTGTACAGAACAGGTATTTCTAAAAGTTGTACCATTCGTTTTTGTTTTAATCTGTTTTTTCATGGACACTTTCTGTGTTGCAGGTGCTCTGTGCCTCCATCTTCTGGTTGGTGCTTGGTCTGTTACAGTGCTAGCTCCTCTGTTTCCTCCTGTCCCCACTGCCAGCCCCCACACCTGTTCTCTCTAGAAGTAGGGAGCAGATGTCCCTGAGCGCTAATCTGCTGTTGACTTTTTGGGAAAGAAAGAGCACCAGCCCTGAATATATGTTTGTAAGAATGGGCAGATTTTTCCAGATTTGGAGGGAAAAGAACAATGCCATGACCAAAGAAGTTTGAGAAATTTACTTAATGTACATTTCCTCTTGTAGAGTCATAAAATCTATTAAAACCCTAAAAGTATGAAGTGTCCTCCCATCTTTATGATGCTGGAAATTTTTTTTGTAGCACATATTATGACCTAGGAAACTGATTACTAGACAACATGGATAAAAGATTTTCTTAAATGGATTTACCTATGATTAAATTACTATTGATAGACTGAAAAGGAGGGAGATTTTATTTAACTTTAAATACATTGTTACTTGAAGGTCTGGAATGCTTTATAGAATTGATATTGAAAAAGACGTTCGTTTTGTTTTGTTTTTTTCTTTTTTAAAGGTACCCGAGGATTAATAAAGAATCTTTACTGCCTGTAGCAAAGGATGTCTCATACTCAGGGGAAAATACAGAAGCTTGGTACCCTCCAGGTCATGGGGATATTTACGCCAGTTTCTACAACTCTGGTTTGCTCGACACCCTTATAGGAGAAGGCAAAGAGTATATTTTTGTGTCTAACATAGATAATCTAGGTGCTACTGTGGATCTTTATATTCTTAATCATCTAATGAACCCACCCAATGGAAAACCCTGTGAATTTGTCATGGAAGTCACAAATAAAACACGTGCAGATGTAAAGGTAAATAGTGAGAGGAAGCTGTTTGGGGATTCACATCTTCACGTTGCATAAGTTATGTAATTCAGATGCTTTTTTTAATTGGAAAGTTTCAGTGGTAAACAAAATAACACATTCATCCACTTAGTAACATCACTGTAAGAGTGAGATAGTATTCTGTAGAATACCCTAAGTTCCATCTGAAATAACCGTATGTATAGAAATTGAGATTTAACAGTATTATTGAGTAATCCATATGGGCTATTTTAACTGAAAACAGTTCCACTTATATTTATAGGATAAGTGAAAAGACTTTCAAATGTTTTGTTCAAACCTTTGATATTCTTCTAGCTTAAGTGTATTTATTTCATTTTTCCTTTAGTGAAAATTTACTATTTCTGTTTCTACCTGTGCATATATATATATATATTTTTTTAAATCACTGTAATATCTCTGTAGTTGCAAAAAACGTGTTTTTTAACTTTGCTTGTTTAGTGGTCATGAAATGGTACACAAGGTTTTACTACTTGGACACAGGGAGTAAAAATGGGCAGTGTGAATACTAAAATGGGCAGTCATTAGACTGGGTTCTATGCACCTTGCGATGCCCCCTGACACGTGCATGAACATTCCCCTCTCCCCACACGGCTGTGGCCTCATGACTATAAGAACATCTCTAAGCTGAGGCTACTCAGCGGGTCACTTCTCACCCAATTGTGCCTGCCTTCCCTTTTCTCTTCTTATCTCAGAGCCCGTCAGAGCAGGGTCTGAGGTAGTAGGACTAGTTGTTTAGTGATGGATGGTGGTTTGGGAATGAGAGGAATGGCTATTCCTGTAGCAGACCTTCAAAAACTGAGGAAGACTCTGATGTACTCCCAGGGCTTTTACTATCGACAAGAGGGTGGATATACAGTATAAAATGACAACCTGAATATTTTCTTTGGTTTTACCATTATATGTATGTTGCTCTGTATCACAGATTGAATCAGTGCCAAAACTTTTTATTTCTGGGGGATTTTACCATCAGTCTTTTTTCTAACACTTTCACAGACTACAAATAATGTGGTATGGTTGTGACTGGGAGAGATGTGGGGGTACTCACTCTTCTCTGCCTTTCTAGGGTGGGACACTCACCCAGTATGAAGGCAAATTGAGACTGGTGGAAATCGCTCAAGTGCCCAAAGCACATGTTGATGAGTTCAAGTCTGTGTCAAAATTCAAAATATTTAACACAAACAACCTATGGATCTCTCTTGCAGCAGTTAAAAGACTGCAGGAGCAAAATGCTATTGATATGGAGATCATTGTGAATCCAAAGGTAAGCCAGAGGTGCAGCCCTTGCCTCCCTATTCCTAAGATCACAGTAGGTAGGCTACACACAGATCCACTGCCCACTCTCTCTGTCCCATCTATTCACGGGTCCTTCCTTTTTGCCTAGTAAGTCGTTCCAGTTCCTGGCCCTGCCTTTCAGAGTCTACACCCGTCTCTTTACTGTGCCAGGCCTTGATGCTCTTACTTGACGCAGGGCTGTGGTAGTGGCAAGAGCACTGGGCCCAAAAGTAGAAGTAGAACCTACCTCGGTCTTACTTGTTGCTCTGACACTTAAAGGCCTTTTGGCCACAGGCATCTTGCGTGAGTTTTCTGTGAACCGTTGGTTCTTACTGTAAAATGGAAACATTACTAAACAGAGGGGTTACGATGCTGAAATAAAGACCATATACATCTAAGCACCTGGCATATGGTAGGTACTTGCTAAATGTCACTTCTCAATATTCTGTCTCTTTCAATGGATCTCTGAAACCACTCCCCAGATATTAACCAGCCCACATGGAACTAAGTTGCTTAAACCTATTTCTCCTCTTCCTCTGCCCCTTTTCTTTCTTACAGACTTTGGATGGAGGCCTGAATGTCATTCAGTTAGAAACTGCAGTAGGGGCTGCCATTAAAAGTTTTGAGAACTCTCTAGGTATTAATGTTCCTAGGAGCCGTTTTCTACCTGTCAAAACCACATCAGATCTCTTGCTCGTGATGTCAAACCTCTATAGCCTTAATGCAGGATCTTTGACAATGAGTGAAAAGCGGGAATTTCCTACAGTACCCTTGGTTAAATTAGGCAGCTCTTTTACAAAGGTACGTAATTATAGATATATATGTGAATTTGTAGTTCTTAAATGTATAAGTATTAAAATGGTTGGAATGATGTGAATTGGGGTCTAATTACAGTCAGCTGCTGACCTATTACATTCCTCTGTCTTTGAGGTCTTTTAAAGGGAATCAACCATAGAAGATAAAGCTGTAACTCACTTTTGAAATCTGGTTACTAAAGAGTAGAAAAAGAATGTTTAATTTTGGGAGATTTTACTTTATGCCTCTTTTAAAACTGTTTACTGCATTCATCAGTGGGAGAATGTTAATTCTGTTTTAACAAATATTGAGCCCCTACCATGTGCTGGGCAGTGTTCCAGGTGCTGGATAGTTAGCAGTAAATAAAATGGGCTAAAATCCTTTCCTTTATGAATATTCTAGTAGGGTAAGAATGATAATAAGCAAATATATGTCAAGTGGTAGAAAATGCTATGGAGAAAAAACAAGCAGGAACAGGGAATGTGTGGGTGGGGTAGTGTTGGTGTAATCTTATACTGTGTAGCCAGAGATGGTCTCACTGAGAAACTGGGTGCACCATGCAGGTATCTGGGATGAAAAGCATTCCAAGCAGGGAGAATAGCAAGGATAGGAAAACCCCACCCTAGCATGGTTAGTGGAACTCAAAACATTTCATCACATCAGATATCGTGAGGCTAATGAAGTGTGACAGTGAGCCTTTGTGGCTGGCCTGGAGTCCTGCTAGGTAAGCCCTCCAAATCTGTTCTAATCCTGGTTGTGGGTTAGTGCCACCTGGTATGGAGGTATGTACTGCCTCATATATTGATGGGGGATGATTCTGGGTCCTGTGGCTGTGCTGCAATTTCTAGGATAACATCAGGGACTTTAGGACTCTCCCTGTTTTGGGTGCCTCTTAGCCTGGTTGAGCTTTGTACTAGTGGTACAAAGACCCATCATCTTCTCACATCCTGAGAGGGTACTGCTAGCCATTTTTCTTTCCTTTTCTTTGTTCTTTCTTTCTTTCCCTCTTTCTCTTTCTTTCCTTTTTCTTTTTTTTTTTTTTTAGAAGCAGATTATTTATTTGACAGAGAGAAAGAGAGCACAAGTAGGCAGAAGGAGAAGGAGAAGCAGGCTCCCCGCTGAGCAGAGAGCCTGACACGGGGCTCCATCCCAGGATCATGACCTGAACCAAAGGCAGATTCTTAACCAACTGAGCCACCCAGGTGTCCCCAGCCATTTTTGTACCTAGCCTCACCCTTCCCATCCCCCTCACTCTTCTTAGACTCTTCAGTACCTTGCAGGAGATAAGAATGTTAGCTGCCCACATTCAGAACAGGGGCTAAGTAGGTAATGACTAATTTCTCTGAGGAAGAATGTGTTTTAGGGACTTTATAGAGCACGATATGGCTGGGGCAGAGTAACCAAGTGAGAGATGGGGGGAGTAGTTGGGTCAGACAGGAAACAGTCCTAATGTGTAGAACCTTGTAACTGAATATTGGGAATGTGGGTGGCTTTTTTTTTTTTCTCTCTTTTTCCTGGTAGATGGAGAAACCATCAGAGAAAGTGTGAGCTAAGGGGTGAAGTGACCAATCTGCTGAACGAGGGTAGAATCAGACCAGAGAATTGGCTGTTGTAGGAAGCCTGGCAAGAGGAAATGGTGGCTTTGACCAGGGTAATAGCAGTGAAAATAGTGGGAAAAATGTTAAGATTCTGAGATATTTTGAAAGTTGTACCTATAGGATTTGCTCTTGGGTGAGATGGGAGTACAAGAGAAAAAAGGTTAAGGATGACTGCAGGATTTTTAGCCTGTGCAACTGGAAGCATGGAATTTCCTGCCATTTATGGAGATGGGGGAAGTAGGTTTAGGGGGAGCAGGATGGGGAGGCCACTTTTGGAGATACTGTATTAATTAGACCTTCAAATTTATTAGACTCTTTCTAGATCAGAGGAGAAATCTAAAAGAGATAGGTAAATTTGAGAGTCCTCTGTTTATGCTGGTATTTAAAGCCATGAGATATAGGGATCACTTAGGAGGGAAGATGGAGGAGGACTATCCCCTAAGATAGTCCAGGGCTTAGAGGATGGGGACGAAGTAGAGGAAACAACAAAGGTCACTGAAGAGTTACAGATGAGGAACTGGCGGTAGAAAACCATGAATGTTTAAGCCCTGAAAGCCAAATTAAGAAAATGTCTCAAGAAAGAGGGAGTGATCATCCATGTTAAGTGCTGCTGCTGATTCAAGTAAGATGAATGGTTCAGGATCAATGAGAATTCACCAATAGAATTATCAATATAGAAGTTCTGGAGCCTGACTGGAAGGGATTTAATAGAGAATAGGAGAAATTAGAGATACGTAGACAAATAATTCAAGAATTTTCCCCAAAAGTAAAACAGTTGCAGCCATGGATACAGAAAGGGATATAAGATGATTTGAGAGTTTTTTGTTTCCTTTGTAAAGATGGGAGAATTTATGGGGTGTTTATATATTGACTGCAATTGATGCAATCAGAGAAAACACTGAAGAGGGAGAATCACTGGAAGGACTGGCCTTAAGTTGGAGTAAACAGTCCAACCCCAGTACTAGGAAGGGACAGATTAATGGGCTCAGGGGCAAGTGGGTTGTGGTAGAAATCAGTGGAACTTTTCAGACCGCTTCTAATTTTCTTAGCAAAATTGTAAACAAGGCCCTATAAGACAATGTCTAGTGCCTATAAACCTAAGGAAATAAGAGATAATCATCATTTGTAATGATAATTTGAGCTGTTGCTGTGCATGAAATATTCCACTTCTTTGAATCCTACCTATCCCATAAAGCCCAGCTCCAGTCTAGCTTGTTTCAATGATGATCTCTTTCCAACTAAACTCCAGATTATCTGAACTACTCATTGGGCTCTTAGCATGTTGTTTATCTTTTTATTTATTAATGCCTGATCTGCTCAGTGGTGTTATAAATTGCTTGACTGTAAGGACAGACAGTGTTCATATCTCCTGGTCTCTCTTGCACAGCATCTAGCAAATGCTTATAGGTTCTTCCCATCGAGGTCCTGACCTTGGCCATAAACAGAATGTTTTCACAGTTCAGTTAAACTATTTTGTTAATTTAATCCCTGTTTTTGTTGTTGTTGTTGTTGTGACCCATCCTTGAAACAATTTGTTTCTTTCAGGTTCAGGATTATCTAAGGAGATTTGAAAGTATACCAGATATGCTTGAATTAGATCACCTCACAGTTTCAGGAGATGTGACATTTGGCAAGAATGTTTCACTAAAGGTGTGTTGTTCTGATGAAAATTACAGTTCTTATAGCTTTAAAAAACAGGTTTCATTTTCTAGTCCTAAATTTACCTTTATTTTAAAGAATACTTCTTAGTCTGTACCAGATGTTTATAAGACCTAAATACATTTAAAAATGAAATAGCTTACCACAGTATTTAGCATTAATACTATCTTCCATAGATATACAACATAGTTAAAATACAATCATAATTGTTGTATATAGGAACTCTGCTTTCCATTTGAATGCTATATTCTATAACCACCAGTAAGTAATTTAACTGGTACTATTTTATTGAAATGACAGTCTGTAAAAGAGAATCACCATTAAAGTAGCATTAGCTCACCCAAGATGACTATTTGAATCTGAATGAAAGTAGAAAAAAAGATAACTTCACTTTTGCTGAATATAATCTATTCTGTTAAAGTTACTGCTTATCATCAGTATAGAGATTTATTCACATACTGTAGTACTTGGGTTCTCTGATGAGTATCATTCTAGCCTAAGAAATAGGAAGGACTATAAGTATTAAAGCACAGAACCAAAGATACAACAGCTTTTTCCTAATTATTAAAAAAAAATCCCATACCTAGATTACATGTGTTTTTCCTTTAGTAAAGCTCCTTAAATGAAGATCTTGGGAAAACAAAAAGATATATGTGTATGTATATACAGTTGACCCTTGAACAAAACGGGAGCTCGGGGGGCAGTGACCACTGTGTAGTCGGAACCCATGTATAACTTTTGACTCCCCAGAAATGTAACTAGTAATAGCGTATTGACTGGAAGTCTTACTGATAACAGTTGATTAACCTATTCTGTAAGTCATATATATTATATACTGTATTCTTAAAATAGAGGAAGCTATTATATACTGTATTCTTAAAATAGAGGAAGCTAGAGATAAGAAAATTTTAAGAAAATCATTTATAGTACTGTATTTATTGAAAAAAGTGCATGTTAGTGGGACCCAGACAGTTCAAACATGAGTTGTTCCAGGGTCAACTGTACAGACCTATATATATATATATATATATACATATATATGTATATAGATCTTTATTGCTGATATTGTGTGTGTATATATACATACACGTACATGAAACTTTATTGCTAATACTGTCTCATCTGTACAGTCTCACTTAAGACATGAAGAATATATTTAACTGTTTTTAGAAACAAAACCCCAAACCTGTATGTAAATATAAACCAAGCACCTCAGTTTCTTTATAAAAGGTAGATAATGCTGGTGACCTTGCAGGTAGTTCTTTGAAAGGGCTGTGGCACAGGGTCTACTTCTCATTTCTTGTACCACCTCTGATCACCAAGGCAAGGTCTCTAGAACTGCTGCTAGGATTCTTAGAGGGACACATTAGATCATTCTCCTTTAACATGTTATTTTTCACGTTTAATATTGCTATAAGTACAACTCCATTGTAAATGGAGTCCTACATAAATTTGGTAATTGTGAGAAAATCAGTTGCATTTCAGCTGCAGTTTTAAATACACTCTCTTCTGTTTTGTCTTCCCTGTCGTGTAGGGAACAGTCATCATCATTGCAAATCATGGTGACCGAATCGACATCCCACCTGGAGCAGTATTAGAGAACAAGATTGTATCAGGGAACCTTCGTATCTTGGACCACTGAAATGAAAAATACTGTATATACTTCATACTAATTATGGGCTAAACAGTTTCTTATAATGTTCTTTAGGATTCTAAAATTGGCAGGTACTTTAATAATGTACCCTGCGGTATTAATTTTTAAAGTAGAGGTTTTTTTTTTTTTTTTTTTGCAATATGCTTTTAGTCAAAGAAAAGCACAGATGGAAGCAATATTTTTCTTCTTTGAAGAGTAACCTGAAAGTTAGTTCATCTTAAAGTGCAATATTGTTTAATTGTAAAACTGGGGCAGCTCTGCTGGAACATCTTTTAACTGAGACCTCAGTGACGGTCACTTTGAATTGCTTGTGATTTCAAAAATAAAGCTGTGAGGCAATCCATGTGCACACATACACTTTCAATGCTAACTTTATGAAATGGCGAAGAAAAATGGTTACTCTTGCAAAATAGTTACTGGACCAGTTGGAAGATTTGCTCTATGAAATATTTAAGTATTCACTGGCCAGTTACCTAACACAGCTAGTTTTTGCATTTCTAAGAATCTTAACCACATCATTCTTTCCATAGGAATTAAACCTGAAGGTATTTAGTACCTTTCATCTAGTCCTAAGGCTGGGATGCCTGCCATGCTTTCCACAGACTCTCCATTTATTAAAACAAAGTGATGTTTCTTTTCCCAGCTGCAGGGATGGGGTGGGTAGAAGTAGGGTATTTCTTTTATATCCTTGTTCTCTAGTATGGGGTGGAGGTATAACTTTATAAAAAGTTCTCTTTCCTTGAAGCGTTCTTGGTGTGACTGAAAATATTCATGAATAACCTTTCAGATCAGCTCTGCTGATAGTTTAATTTTTGGCTTTTCTCTAATTACACTTTCTAATTTTTCCATACTTGTTTTTTGAGTAGGCTGCTTGTAATTTAAAGTTTACTGTATACTATTAAAAAAAAGTTGCCTTATAAAGTCTGGTAATTTTTTACAGCTTTATTTTAGACAGTTTAAGAACCAATGACATACCTTAGTAATGATAAAGAAAACAGGCTTTCCTTTTAGGAAATGGAAGAGCACAAAATAAGACTATTATTTCATTGTACATAATCACCACAAGGTTAGGCACTCTGACAGGGTTAGGCAAGATTCCCGGTATGAGGTGAGGCACAGGCACTTTCATTTGTAGAGTGCTGCTGATTCTAGTTTTGAAGGTAGGTATTATAAAATCTTTAAGTAACTTACTCATCACCTTATATTTCTGGCCCCAACACAGCAGCCTATATTTTAAAAGTCCTATTTTCTCCCTGGTCTTTGTTCATATACATGTCAAAAGTAACTTTTTAAAAACAAGAACCCAAGGGAACCATACTTCGTATGTTATCTAAATGTTAAAATGAGAACTCATAAATAGGCAGAATATATGAAAATGTATTCTTACCATTTGCTAGAAATAAAAACACCCCACAAACCAACCCTTCATACTTTTATAAAAATACAGCTATTAAACTGCAGCCTTTCATATACCACTTCTGAAAAGTATTTAAATAAGTAGTTGCATAAATAAATGCTAATATCTTATTCTTTAATTATTACTGTGATCAGACTTTGATCAGACTTTCAAGTATTTAGACTACTCTGGAAGGCTTTACCCAGTTGACATACAGTGGTGGTAGAAAGATTAAATATGTGACACACAAGGCCTGAAACTTGACATTGGTCACTAAAACAAAAATTGAATTTCTAAATCCAAGCAATCAAAAGTTTATTTTTTATAGAAAGATCTGTAAAAAAATAATTTTTCAAACAGCTTTACTTTCATAGAGAAAACTTTCTACAGAGGTTGACTAAGATTTTAATATTTTAAATTGTACCATCATTAAATAAGGTGGGACACCATATGAATTTCATTGCACTGGAAGAAATGCAAAGCATTTTTTAATATAAAGTATACAGAGCATTCTAGTCAACTACAGCTGTGTTACAGCTATGTGTTCTTTTGGATTTGGTCCAAAGAAACCTGAGTCTGTTTCCAGAGAGAATGAAAAATGTTATAGACACCTGATCAGTTACTCCTCACAGAAGGAAGCATAAAAATGGCATTCCTTGTAGATCCCAATGAATCCCAGTTTCCCAACACTGATACTTTCCTTTTCCCCTTCCCCTATCCCAGTTCACTTTAGGTTCGAGGTTCAGTTCTTGAATCACAGGCATCCACATTTTCTTCATAAACATACACATCCCATGGTCAGATGAGCTACCCAGTTTTCCAGTATGTCATCACCTCTTCTGTTCCCAGATCTCGGACATATTTAGGTCCAAATCTTTAAGGCCTTTTAAGGCTTGAAGATTTCCAGTGTAAAAAGCTACATCTGCTGTGACCAACCTAAATATTGGAGAGAAAACTATTTTTAATCTCACACTTTCTACTGGATAATTAAAGAAGCAATGCTCTAGGAGAGTCAGTCTTATCCTAACTGCCATACTGTTATTTAAAATTCAGATTTCCTAGGGACCAAATGTCAATATGTTTCTTATTAGCAGGATTTCTGCTATCCTATAGATAGAGTGCTCTATTTCAACAATGAGTATCTTGAAAAGGAGTAAACCAGTGCAAGTTATGAAACTTGGTTTCATAATTCTGCCCAATAAAACATTTAAAACAACATGAAATAAAATAGAACAATAATACATTAAGATGTTTCTTTGATCAGTTGTCACTATACAGTTGACTCTTGAACATCAGGGTTTGAACTGCAAGGGTCTACTTACAGATTTTTTTTGACACGGTACAGCATGAAATGTACTTTTATGATTTTCAAAATCTTTTTTCCAGCTTTATTACAAGAACACAGTATATAACATACAAAATATGTGTTGGTCAACAGTGGGTATTATTAGGTTTTTGGAAAGTCAAAAGTTACATGAGGATTTTTTACTGCAAGGGGGGTCAGTGCCCCTAACCCCTGCATTGTTCAAGGATCAACTGTACATGTATATGACTAATGAAACCAAGTGAAAGAAAGATAAGGTTTCCTGAGTGACATCCAAAGAAATCAAATGAAAGCTGGGATTCATGCATATTACTAGATATAAAACTTGATACATCTAGCAACACTAGATGAAAAAAAAAGTCTTACACTTTTTAGAACTGAGCTGTCACATTAATGTCTATACTTGAAAGGACATTCCAAGAAACAACACTCAGATAAACAAATATTAAAGCTCCATACATATAAAATAGGGACTGGTCTGAGTAGATGTATATTTTGACAGGGCCCATGGAGGAACAAATAGACTTTGATTTAGTAGTTTGTAAAAGAGGAAATCCAGCTTCAGTATTTTAATGAACACATAAGTTCTGGATTGCTAGAGTACATGGGACAAAGGTATTAGAAGCACCCTCAATGTGTGTACTACAGTCCAAATTATAAATGCCTTCGGACTTATGTACTTAATGTTTCACCTGTTATCACACGGCAGAATTTAAAAAGGACCATATTTTTCACTTAAAACTCAACATGGTCAGTTAAGTACATTGAAACTGACAGCAATAGCCCAAAAAAAGGACAAAGCCTTTCTAAGGCAAGGTCTTCACACCAAAAACTAAGCATAAAATTAGCATAAATCTCCACTTAAAATATTTCCAGAGTTTTATCAAAGTTGAAAACTGTTTAACATAAAAGCGGATATTTGCAACATATATAACCAACAAAGGACTAGTTTGATTAGGGCATAAGCAAAAATCTAAAATCAACACAAGAAAAATAATACCCAAGAAAAAGGTGGGCAAAGAAAATGAACAGGAAAAGTCAGATAAGAACACCTGAATGACTAATAAATATATGAAAAGATGACAAACATTAGGAAATGCAAATCAAAACAAGATACCACTGGCAACCACTTAAAAATCTAACAGCAAATGTAAGCAACATCGTACAACCACTTTGGAGAATATTCTCACAATACCTAGTAGAGTGAAAATGTACATATGCTCTGGTCAACTTGTATATATACCTGACAGAAATGGTCACACATGAGACATGTATATAGATCTTCACTGTGGCATAGTTGTAGTGGAAAAAAGTAATGACCTACAAATCTATCATTTGGAGAAATGGCTATGTTAAATATGGTTGTTTCATGTGGAAGAATAAAAAGCAGTAAAAAAAAAAAGACAATTCCTATATATCAAATAGATAAACCAGTCACAATGCTGAGTAGAAAAAAGCAAGCAGCATAGGTACAATATACCATATAAGTAAATTAAGCTTATAAAACAGTGCTACCTACTTTTTTTAAAGATATAGAGATAATGTAAAGGACTTAAAGAATATAGACCAAATTTATTAAAAATATTGACTATGGGTTGGGGAAAGAGAATGGGACTGGAGATGGGGTCCAAGGGATACTTCAATTTCATTTGGAATGTTGTTTTTCTTTCTTTCTTTTTTAAAGATTTTATTTATTTGAGAGAGAGAGAGAGAGCATGAGCAGGGGAGAGCCATCTCAGGAACAAAAATTTCTTTTAAGCAGGTAGTTTGCTATGTCTTTGGCTAGAGTCTAGAGGTTAATTTTTAGGGAATTCCGTATTTCAAGGGATCACCCAGAGGCATAAATTGACTTACACAGACTTAGTGTCTTTAAAAATATGTGACAGTGAAGATCTCTAAGGTGGTATGACCCCCAAATAGCTATATTAATAAAGAATATAATAGGTAATGAGTTAGCTTGGATGCTCCAGAACTACTGGTCAGAAAAAACAACCAACCAATCAACCAACCCAGATTTAGCTATGGGAATAAAAGAAAAGGTGATGCATGAGTGGAGTGGGGCTTAAAAATACTAGTTTTTAAAAAACAGTTTCAGAGAGATATCTGGTGCTCAGAAACTGTCCTTGAGCTTTTCTGTGGCTTTGAAATTTTTGAAAAAAACAATTCTTAAAAAAGAAGAACCAGGTAATCAAGGGAGAGAATCAGATTTTTCCATCAAAAAATTCAGCATGGCCAACAGATTCAGCAGTCTAAAACTTCCAAATATTTCTTGCAAAATCAATTCAGTGTACTTGTGTTATTGGACAGGACCAATTTCTGACTCCAAAATACATTTTCTCATTTGTTCCTATAAGTTTGAAATTTAAGCCTGAAACTTAACAGGGAATAAAATATTTTATTCCTCAAAAATCCATGGAACAGCTAACAGTAAGGAAATCCTATGACGGTGTAGCTTCATGATCAGTGCTTTTTGCATTTTGTATAATCTCTTCCCCATAACTTTATCTATGTTGCTCCTCACAAAAATCTTGTGATGGTACTTTTTACTGTTACCCTATTTTCAAATCTAAGAAAATGAAAGTGTAGAGAGAGTAAGTGATTTACCTAAAGTCACACAGCTAGTAAGTAGCGGAACTTAACCCAAGTTTTCTGATTCTAAATTGTTTTCTCTTACATAATTACACTATTTATCAATAATACATATATTTTGTTCAATAGCTTACAATAAAATGGACATATACAGTTATACGTTATTTTTTGTGACCCTACGAAAGAGTTTAAAGCAAATTTTATCCTTCTCATTTTATAAATAAGGCAGAAGTTAAGTGGACCTTCTCATGGTCACACAACTACAAAGTAGGACTTTGAGTCCTGTCCGCAGAGGGAGAGATTACTGAGTAACATAAGGAGGTGCTACTGACCCACACTGCCTCAAAAGAGACATGTAAGTTAAGTAATGGACCATTTATAGAACACTTTAATGTAGAAAGGCAGATGTAGATATCCTCTCCACAGAGAATAAAGGCAAAAAGTTGCTGATTTTACCATTGTGGGGGTCCAATACGATTATAGTGGAAAAGGACAGCATAATGAATAAAAATCAATCAAGCAATCCAGTATGAGAGCACACAGTAAAAAACACGTTGGAAACATACCCATTTTGAGGTCCTCCATCATTTATCACATTTAAATGAGATAACTGCTTTTTCAAGTGGAGTTTATAACTTGCATTAATTCTTAAAAATAACATCTGGAAAAGAAATAAAATGGTTTCTTAAAGCTCTACTGAAATAGAAGACATAACCATCTGAGTTATCAGTATCAAATCAATATTATTTGGAGAAAATATTTTTAAAAAATCTTTGCTTTGGCATATATTTTAAGAAGCTCCTCTGAGGTATTTAGTTGCTATTTTAGTATAATTCTTCTACATTTTTGGATAAAAGCTCTTTTTCCCCTTAATGATATGACTTATCACTGCCTTTCTGCCCCTTAGAAGTCCTCTAGGAGATATAAAAGACAAAAAGAAATGGAGAATTCTGCAATATATTAAATATGAATTTGACAGAAAACAAAATCACAATGGGAGAGGCAAAGATACTTTCATCCTTCTAAACTGGTAAAATTACTAGAAAGTATTTCATTGCTCCTTTATGCAGATATTTGAGGCAATGGCTCAAAACTCCTGTGGGAAATACCTGACCTGAAGCTGTATGTATTTAATCTTTGGAAACGATTTTTTGGAGTAACATTGATTTTCAGTAGGGAAAAATATAAAGTCATCTATGGAAGTTTTGTGGAACTACTAGTATTCAATACTGACATAAAATCTAATTCTTGCCCACCTCTGACAAGAGTTCCCTTTAAATTATAATGCAGATAAAAACACATGGACTACCTATATGCCCAGCTCCCTGACGTGGCCATAATTAGAACACACATGACAAATCCAGAAGGTCAGAATGTCAGAGGTGGGAGATCTTACACCTGCAATGAGAAGGATGGCTTGACTAGGAAGAAATGAGGAAGAAAAAAGAGACCCAGTGGATGTTCCATATCTTATAGCTCCTTCTCAATTCTCAGTGAGCCTCAAAGGAGTTGGATGATATTTAATCATGAGTTCAGAACGATTAATGAAAACCTAGGGAACCATGAAGAAAAACAGTAATAGCTACTGTATGTGAAACGAGACCAAGAGGAAGAAAGAGTAGGCAAGAGACAATAAGAAAGCTACCTTTTGCTCCCAAACACCACTTCCATGTACTTAACCAATTAGAGGCAAACTCAAGTAACAAACTTATCTGAACAGGAAAAATCCCAGTGAAAATTCATCAGCTGTACAACTATGCTTGTATTCTAACACTGTATCATTCTACACTAGGCTTGAATGAGATAACCTGGTATAGAGGGAAAAAGCTAAGGTGGGTAAAGAAGATTGGGAAAAAAAAAAAAAATACTGGAATCTTTAAAGTACCAGGAGAGGGGAACCAAGCAAGTGTGGGGTGGGGTAGGAGTGTTGGTGAACAGTGAAGAGAATTCTGTGATAACACTCATGTAGGGGAAGATAGTCAGGACAAGGGGATGATACTTCATAGGTGAGAGGTGCCAGACTACTCATTTTGCTGTTTTTCTGGTTATGCCTGCTACTGATCACTTATGCTGATCTAACAAATATTAATGAAGTATATTGATTGAGTTACTTTATGTGTCATCTCATTAATTCCATCACTGATTCCTCCACTATCCCATTTGGATTATAATAACAGCAACATATTTTACAGTTGAAAAATACCAACTCTGATTTTCAAACTGATAATGTAATGAACGATCTAAGTAGAATCTGGCATCTCTGATACTCAATAGACAAATGAAAAATCTGCTTTTTACAATTGCTGACATAAAGCAGAGCAATTACTGCTCTGGCCTGTTGGAGCTAGGAGCACTTTGAAATCAGAAATTTTTATCCATGTTCCACAGGTCAATGTAACAGCTGAAAAAATAATAATCATATTGGAATATGAATAGGCTTAACTATACCAAAAGTATGTAAAAACACTCCGATTCTGCATGCATATGTTATAAATAAAAAAGTAGTGTTAGGAATTACTACTCACTTGTGTTTGTTCTTCTGGAAGAAGATCAAATATAGCTTCATGCATTTTTGCCATTTGCTTACAAATATTCCTGAAACAGGCAGAAGGAACGGGAGCTTTCACCTCATACTGGCAGGGAAAAATAATGAGAGTTACATTCATGTCCTCTGGATTGTTTACTGTCCCCACTGTTCCCTCAGACATATGTCATCAGCCCTTACATGCCTAACTCTGATACAGTTGAAGCTTACACTTCAACTATGATCTGTGCTACTCATTCAAATCTCAAGAACTTTTTATTAAATACCCTAATCTACTTTGAGGAATCCAGCAAAATTTAGTTGCTAAGAACACAGGCTGCTTCTCTTAAGACAGACTGTGTGGGTTCAACATCCAGCCCTTCAGATTCTTCGTTAGCTATGTGACACTGGGCAAGTTACTTCATTTCTCTGTATCTCAAATGCCTTGCTGTGAGGACTTAAAAACAACACAGAATAGTGCTTGATACAAAGTAAGTACACAAAAAATGTTAGGTACCAATCTGGCTCAATATATAATGATGAATCTTTAAAGTCAGCCCTCCATATTAACAGATTATTTTTTAAGCATGATTTTCAGAATGTGTCAACGTGATCATATCAAATCCATAGGACTCTGGCAGAATTAAAATTTTCTTTTTCTTTTGTAGGTAGGCCAATATAGTAATCATATTTATCCTAACTATGGTAGAGAAAGACTTTTTTAGCAATGACTATACTGAAAATTTAAACTTAGGTAAATTCATTTTACTATCCTTACATTTGGGATAATACACCATTATCATTCAGATAACCATCTTTGGCCCATATTTTATAATTCACAACTTAAATTATACACTTTTTATTTATAAGACAAATCTGGGCTAAATTTATTGTTCTAATCTTACATAGCTTATTAAAATGATGAGTTCCAATATACTGCTCTTAGCAGAACCATGCAGAAGTCATCATGTGACTAGGACCAAAATAAGCAAAGTTGTGACCATCTAAGGTTTTTACCTTTCTTCAGCCTAGAAATATATAAAATATCCCCTTATCTTTTTTGTTAATAACAGCTTTAAGATATGATTCACATGCCATAAAATTCACCTTTTTAAAGTGTTCAATTAGCTGGTTTTTAATAAACTCAGTTATACAACCATCACCATTAATTTCTGAACATTTTCAGCACCCCAAAAGAAACCCATAACCGTTAGCAGTCACTCTCCATGCCCCCCTTCCCTCAGCTCCTGGCAACCACTAGTATCTCCATAAATGTAACCATACAATATGTGGTTTTTTTTGACTGGCTTCTTTCACTTAACATAATGCTTTCAAGATTCATCCATGTTGTTAACATGCATCGGTACTTCATCCTTTTTAGGGTTGCATGATATTCTATTGTACGAATATACCATAATTTATCCAATCATCAACTGATGGACATTTGGGTTCTTTCTACTCTTTGGCTATTATGAATAATAATGCTGTGAACACTCATGTACTGGTTTTTGTGTGGACAAATGTTTTCAATTCTTTTGGGTAACTTTAATCTTTTGAGAAAATACCAAAATTCTTTCCAAAGTACCTATATCATTTTACAGTCCTACTCAGCAGCATATGAGGATTCCAATTTCTCCATATCCTCAACCAACACTTGTTACTGCCTTTTTAATTTAGGCATCTTAGTGGGTATGAAGTAGTTTTCTCACTATGGTAACATCCCCATATCTTAAATACTATCTTGTACTGGGATGAATAGTATCCCCCAAAATTCATTTTCACTTAGAACCTTAAAAGGGCATACCAGATTAGAGTGGGCCCTAAATCCACTGAGACTGGTATCTTTATAAAAGAAAGGAGAAGGAAATTTAGACAAAGACACACAGAAGAAAAATGGCCACGTGAAGACACAGGCAGAAACTGGAACGACACACTTACAAGCCAAAGAATGCCAGCAACTGACAGCAAGCACCAGAAACTAGGAAGAGGCAGGGAAAGACTCTTTGCTAGAGCCTTCAGAGGAAGCATGGCTGGTAACACTTTGATTCAGGACTTCTGCCTCCAGAATTATGAGAGAATACATTCCTATGGTTTGAAAGCCACTGAGTCTTTGGTAATTTGCTATGGCAGCTCTAGGTAACTAGTACACCTTCAAAACCTTCCTTCACCCTTGCCTACCCTAAAGATACTATTCTTTCCATCTTACCTTCATCACTGTATTTCTTCAGGCACTGAAACCTGATACTGTACTTCTTTATTTTCAACCCTTAAAATTTGGTTCTTGCCACAACCCAACCACCTTCCTCCACTATTAACAATCTTCTGAAATTTCTGCAAAAATCGCTAAAGCATCCTGACTTCCAAATTTAGTAACTTTCCTAGTTTTCCTTCCTCACTGCTTTGTCCTTGATCCTCATGTAACGCAGTGCTTTCCTGATTCCTCCCTTCCTGACTTTCCTCTTCTTCTGTATCCTCCCCTCTTTCTCTCTTATCAATCTCATTCAATCTAACAACTTCTAATATATCTCTAGTCCTGAACCACTTTGTTAAATTTTAGTCACACATATCCTAAATGTTCCATACCATAACTGAGTTTACCATGAACTTTCTCAAACCTGCTCCTCCTTCCTGTTTCCATTACTATTGCTGGTATTATAATCCCCTTGCTCACATAGACTGGAAATCTCCAACTCAGTTTTTATTCTTCCTTCTCCTTGGTTCCTTGTATTGAATCGGTGACTAAGTGCCATCAATGTACTTTCAGCTTATTTTGCACATTAGTACTCTAGGTCCAAGTTTCTCAACCTCTACACTACTGACATTTTGGGCTATCTTTCTTTTTTTGGGGGGGGGCTATCTCTTTCTTTGTTGGAAGGGCTATCCTGTGTCTTATAGGATGTTCAGTAGCATTCTTGACCTCTACTTACTAGCTACCAATATCGTTCCACTTCCCAAACTGTGACAGCTATAACTGTTTCCAACACCTCTGAATGTCCTCAGGGGACAAAACTGTCTCAGTTGAGAAACACTGCCCTAGGTGAGAGCTTCAATACTTCTCACCTGAAAAAATATAGTTGCATTTTAATGAGTCCAGATATAAGGTCAACAAACATTTAATAAAACTGCCTAGTACACAGTAAACTCTGGATACCTATTTTCCTAGATGTGTGTATATATGTACATAGGTATATAGGTGTATGAGTGTGTGTATGTATGCATGTGAATGTGTGTGACTGAATGATGTGTCAGATACTATGCTAGCTGGAGTGTACAAAGATGAATCAGAGACTGAGAGCTCTGGGGAGCTGAAAGCTTAAAAGCTGGCTGGTATTCCAGAAAGCGGACACTGCATGCTCCAGAAATGTCAAGAAGACATTTAGGCAACAGCAGAGATGGCTTCCCAAGCAGCATAGCTGGACTGCTGAGTCTTCAAATGAAAAAAATTAAGAGAAAGTATTCCAAACAGAGGACATGCTGTATCACCTCAAAACCATTCTATGTACTATCTGATAAATCCTACTAAAGTGCAATTCTAATCCTGTGATTTGTTAGTTTAAAAACTTTTGGGTCTACTTCTGTTTAAAATTTAGAAAGCTGTAAGAGAATATTCTACTACCCTCACCACAAGAAAAAACTGTAATGATGTACAAAATCTGAACTTTTCTTGAATCCATCAGAGAACAGAGGTCCCAAGAACCAACAGAACTAATTCCAAAGAGTGACAAGCCCCACTGAGGAGAGATGGGACACAGGAACTGTCTCACTTTGGCAGAGCATAGGAAAAAGAGGTGACCACCACAGAAACAAAGAGAAAGAAAACAACTAACATTTTAACAAATTCCCAAGGGCCAATTACGGACTACTATATATTTACAATAAATGAGAATGCTGGCCACAAGGGGAGTTTGCACTCACAAGTTCTTCTCCGTGGGTATCGAAAAGGTCCTCACAAACAACACTGGGGTCAGAACTGGAGACCAGGGAATCACTCTCACAGACAAGCCGGAGGCGACTGGCCATTACCAGAGTAAAGGAACAAGTGCTGCCCACTTCCGGGCACCCTCCACTTAAACAAAGCAAAAGCTTAAAGTCACAGAGAAAAGGCACCAAATTCTTTCATTCCCAGGGCTGTGAGGAATAGAAACAAAAAACACCTTTAAGCCCAGGATCAAACACCAATCAAAGTAGAGGTTGGCTACCACTGGAGGAGGGGTTGGAACACTGAGGCTTCATATCCAAGGACTTAACTGATTTCAGGACTTTTAATAATGCTACAGTAGTTAAGACATTAAGACATGGCATTGGTGTAAGACAGACTTATAGATCAATGGAACAGAACAGAGAGTCCGAAAATAGACCCACAGGAAAAGAAGAGCCAATTGATTTTCAACAAAGGTGCCAAAGGAGAAAGGATAGTTTTTTCAATAAAAGGTGCTGGAACTATCCAGAAAAAAGAACACTGACTCATACTTTGCACTATATACAAAAATCAACTAGAAATGGATAACAGATATACGTATAAAAACCTGAAACAATAAACTCTTCAGAAGAAAACACTGAGAATTATCTTTGTAACTTGGGTTATAAAAAATTTCTTAGGACAATAAGAAGCATGAACAATAAAAGAAAAAATGATAAGCTGGAATGCTTCAAAATTTAAAACTGTTCTTTCTATGACACTGTTAAGAAAATGAAAAGATGACAGACTGGAAGAAAATACTTATGAAACACATATTTGATAAAGGACTTGTATCTAGAACATATAGAGAACCCTTACAACTCAATAACCCAATTTTCAAAATTAGCAAAAAGTCTGAATACGCTACCAAAGACAAGACATGGGTGGAAACTAAAACATGAAAAGATGCTCAACATATAAGTTATTATGTAAATTAAAACCACAATGAGATATCACTCCATATAGACCTACTAGAGTACTAACATTTAAAAACAAACATACAATAGAAAGTGCTGGTGAGGATGAAGAGCCCCTAGAACTCTCATATATCACAAGTAGGGGAAAAATGGTGTACTCACTTTGGAAAAAAATGTGGCAGTTTTTATAAAGATATAAAGTTTTACACTTCTATACAACCATCAATCTATCCCAAGGTATTTACACAAAAGAAATGGAACATGTGCCCATATACACATGTGCAGGTGAATGCTTACAGCAGAATTATTCATAATAGCCAAAGACTGGAGACAACCCAAAGGTCTATCCACTGAAAAATGGATGAATAAACAAATAATGATATATCCATACAATCGATACTACTCTATAATAAAAAGGAACAAACCATTAATACATCCTATGAATTTCAAAAGCATTAAGCTAAATGAAAGGAGCCTGGGACAAGAGGCTACATTCTATGTAATTACACTAAAGGACATTCTGGAAAAGGCAAGACTACACAGATGAAAATAAGATCAGTGGTTGTCAAGGTTTTGGATGTGGGGAGAGAAGTGACTACAAAAGTGCCTGAGAGAACGTTTAACAGTGATGGGACTGTTCTATATCTTGATTGTGGTAGTTCTACTACCACATATGTTAAAGTTATCAAACTACGTATTTAGAAAGGGTAAATCTTACTGAATATAAGTTATACCTCCATAAGCCAGGCTTAAATCCATTAGCTTTCCCCTGGTAGTGAAAACTCTTCACTGTCTTTCCAACGTATCTCCCATTCCTCAGATCACCCACATTAGCTAAATGGAATAACTTACCTTTGTTATTTTTAACAACAACAGCAAAAACATTAGCAGTAACATTTACTGGAAACTTGCTATAGTCAGACATATGATAAAAGAAAAGCACTCCAGGGCGCCTGGGTGGCTCAGTGGGTTAAAGCCTCTGCCTTCGGCTCAGGTCACGATCTCAGGGTCCTGGGATCGAGGCCCACATCGGGCTCCCTGCTTGGTGGGGAGCCTGCTTCCTCTTCTCTCTCTGCCTGCCTCTTAGCCTACTTGTGATCTCTCTCTCTCTGTCAAATAAATAAATAAAATCTTTAAAAAAAAAAAAGATTAAAAAAAAAAGAAAAAAGAAAAGCACTCCACATAAATATTATCTCATTAATCCTCACTATAACTTTATAAGGCTCTATTATTTTCTCCATTTAAAGATAGAAACTGAGGCTTAAGGAGATTAATCTGCCCAAGATGCTCAATGGCTAATCTGGGACAAACATGAACTTAGGTCTACCTGACTCCAAATCCCTGATACTAATCTTCCTCCTTGTGATTCCTACCTACAATGCTGTTACCTCAAACCACCTCTTCACCTCAACTTCGTTTGCCATAACTATGCCTATCTTTAAAAGCAAAACTTACATGCATGCCTCATCCATAAAGTTTTCCCAGATCTCCCTCCGTAGCTGACAACCGGGTCTTCCAAAGCATTAAAAGCTCTAATAGCACAAAACTGATTCCTTACTTAGGCTTTTTATATATTCTACCTTCTGTTATAATTATCAATATAGTTTTCTTATTAGATAGTTTACTATTTGAGGGACAACAGTGAAGACTTCTTCACCCTATGTATCCCAGTTACCTAACACAATTTAACTTCCTGAATGAATGAATGAATGAATAAAATGAATAAATGATGGCTGGGACATTAGTTTAGCCAGTATAATTAGATGTTAATGTTTCACTCTATCCAAGCGATGGTACCATTACTTATTAGCTTTTTAGAATCTGCCTATATTTCTGTGTTATCCTTCTTTCTCCAAATTAAATTTTCAGATAAGAAAATAAAAAGCTAAAATTAAGAGGTTAACCGATGCCAAACACTGTCTGCTATCTTGGGATAAATTAAAAACAGAGCTAAACTCCTGGGCAACCCATGAAAGCAACTAGGGCAGGGAGTGGCAGAGACTTGTTAACTGGGAGAATGTAATAGGTCAAGGTAACAGAAGTCTCAGTAGGAATATAGTAGTGAAAATACTAAGTTACAAAGACTAGGCACATTCTTGACATTAAAAATAATGTGAAGGAGGATATTTAAAGTTTATAAAAGACTTAAGACACATTAATAACTAAATGTAATATGTAAATCATGTAGAAATCCTGTTCAAACAAGTTATTGAAAAAAGACATTTTGTGATGATAAATTTTAAGTAAGAATAAATATTAGATGATATTAAAGAATTATTAATTTTGTTAAGTGTGATATGGTAGCATGAATATATAAGAAAGTATCAGTTTTTAGAAATACATAAATGAATTATTTGGGGTGAAATATAATGCCTCACTTTAATTATAAAATATTTTATGGGGCAACAGGGTGGCTTAGTAGGTTAGGCATCGAACTCCTGATTTTGGCTCAGGTCATGATCTCAGGGTTGTGAGATGGAGTCCTGCATTCAGCTATGTGCACAGTGGGAAGTCTGCTTGAGATTCTCTCCCTCTGCTCCTTTTCCCAACCTGGTTGTGCTCTCTCTCTAAAATAAATAAATCTTAAAAAAATAAAACTAAAAAATATTTTAGCAAAAAAACCAAAATGTGACTGTTAAATATAAGTGATAAACACATGGAAAGCTCATTAAATAATTCTTTTTCTTTACCAATAAATAAATAAATAATAAATGAATAAATAAAACTGTCACAGGAAAAACTCTAGCCACAGTCCCAATTCTTGGTAAAACAAACAAAACAAAAACAACACAGAATAAATCAGAGACTTAAGAGTACTGGCACTTTTTTGGTTTTGCTTCATTATATTCCAGAGCTTATTACTAGTTCCACTATTTAACATTTACCTTATTCTACACTATTAGGTGTTTACAGCCCTCTCTGCCTTATTGGATGGTGAACTTCTTTTCTTTCATTTTCTTTTTTAAGATTTTATTTATTTATTTGACAGAGAGATAGAGAGCACAGGTAGGCAGAGCAGCAGGGAGAGGGAGAAGCAGACCCCCCCTGAACAGGGAGACTGATGTGGGACTCGATCCCAGTACCCTGGGATCATGACCCGAGCCAAATGCAGACACTTAAACGACTGAGCCACCCAGGTGCCCCAGTAAACTTCTTTTCTTAAAAATTAACTGATTACTTTTCTCCAAATTTTTATTTAAATTCCATTAGTTAACATACAGTCTAATATTAGTTTCAGGTGTAGAATTTAGTGATTCATCACTTATATACAACACCTGTTGCTCATCACAAGTGCCCTCCTTAATCCCCATCAACCATTTAACCCAACCCCCATCCACCTCCCCTCCTGTAAAAGATGGTAAACTTCTTTAGAGTAGTCACAGTATGTTATTTATTAACTTTTGGTAGACAAAAGGATGCCATGTATCAAAAAGGAAAACTGGTGAAACAGTATTGCTTTTGAATTTAGTTTGTACTTTGCAACCATAAAAATAGAGAATTCCTAAACAATCATTTTTCTCCATACAAAACTAGAAACTAATTTAACAGGTACAGCATAATATAGGTATGTCTGCACATAACTATAAATTCCTTAAGCTTCTTAAAAGCATAAAATATCTATGTTATGTATCAACTACACTCGACATTCTCAAAGTGTGGTGTGGGGACACCTGGGAGTCACAGACTCTGTGGGAATCTGTGAAGTAAAAACAATTTTCATAATAATACTAAACTATTATTAACTTTTTCACTCTCTTTTATGTTTAAAGAATGGGGATTTTTAGATGACTTTCAACAATGTCATCATTCTGATGGCCATGTGTTTGTGTATTCTTGTGTTCTAAATTTTTCTTAGTTTTAATTTCTAATATGGTACTTACTGATAGGTAAAATTTCTTTAAATAAATAAATAAATAAAAGTTCTTTGGCATCTGCGATTATTTTTAAGAGCATAAAGAGGTCCTGTGACCGAAACATTTGAGAATGATTAAACAAATGCAATCTTATTTTCCAAGGACTCTTTCCTCACTGTCACTTTCAAAGATACAATCACACATCTAATCTCTGTGAATGGGCACAGCTTTACCTTGCACTTTTAAGATTTTCACATGCCTGTTGCTCCTGCCATCTCAGAATCCTGAAGAATGCAAGCGGCAGAAAAGCATACCTAAGTGCCTGGTTTGAAGACTACCCTAAATATACACTCAGGCATGTACGTATATACTAAATAAACCTTCAAAATTCCAAGTATGAAATTTTTGCTTTCTCCCTAAGACAGGTGTTGAACTTAAGGGAATGAAAAGAGTAAAGGATACGGTAAAAGCCTAAGACTAGGCCTGATTAAATGACACTTTTCTAAAGCTATCCTCCAGTATAATATTCACTGGAAACCATCGCTTTTTTTAATGACCCATTCGGAATAGAAAACAAACAGTAAACAGATACAAAAATTGACTATCTATGAGGGAAATAACAGAGCACCTCAGATCCTGCCACTTCAGTCTGGAAAATAAAGAACATACCTTACCACAAGTAATTTATTTACTTTTTTCTCTATTTTGATCTTTGTTCTCTCAATTCTGTCTCTGGAAGACTTTTAGACTAAAACCTAGTCTGAAGAAGGCACATATTTGTAAATGCAGCTCATATAAAATTATTTCAGCATAGGGTTTCTATCATTCTTAAAATAATCTCCCTCCTGCCCTCTTCTAGCCCCTTAGATATGATTATCCATTATTTGGGCAATCTGAACATTTTATTGAGTTCTTCTAAACCCTGATGAGTATGACTGGTTAGACAACTGTGAAAAGGCAAAAATGCCTTTAAACAATGCCTAGTAATTTCCATGAATGATTACCTTAGATAACAGCTTGTCAAATAAGCTATCCATTATCGCTACAAGCTTGGCTGATATTTCAGCAATGTGGTCATGGTAGTCCTGTAATGAGAAAGAACAGTATATTTTAGAGTCCCTGAGACACATCTAAAAATACTTAGCAATTATGAAACTCCAGTAGAAAATATAAGGAAAAGTACCTTAGTGATATGATCAAAATGCCTAAGCATGCTATATTGCTTAGGCTGCAGTCGAGCTTCAAAATGAGCCCTGATCACAGGAATGTAGTGCACGATTAACTGCAAACAACGTGAAGAAAGAGCTGAAGATCCGGGTAGTGAATACATCAGGGAGAAACAAAAAACGGTATTAGTTGAGTTTTATTAAATATCAAATTAAATAAAAAATGTCAGTTTCCTACAGTTTATTTCATCAATGAAGAACACACAGGCAGAAAGCAACATTATTTCACTTCTTTTAAGAAAAAGATTTGGGGAGCGCCTGGCTGGCTCAATCAGTTGGGTATCCGACTCCTGATTTTGGCTTGGGTCATGATCTCATGGTTGTGGTCAAGCCCCACGTTGGGCTCTGTGCTCAGTGTGGAGTCTGCTTCAGATTCTTTCTCTCTCTCTCTCTGCCCCTTCCTGCTTGAGTGCTCTCTCTCTCTCTCTCAAATAAATAAAAATCTTTTTTAAAAAAGATTTGGTACTGAAAAATGTAGCAAACATGCTACTTTTCCCAATGAATCAAGTTGTTGGTATTACTGACACAAGGAAGTTAATGAGACAACTGATTCTCTTCTGACATTCAGATTCCTTTCATCTCAAAGCACCTCATACATATTACATCTTAACATTTTCTATAGTGGTGCAACTTCCAAATAACTTATATTTGTTAGAGTGGAAATTCTTCATAACATTTCCCCAGAAGTTAATTTTTCAGTTATGGTAATACATAGAAGAGTGAAGCACATTTGCTACTTTTAGGGCCTTTAATTAGAGTCATAAAAACATCAGGTATAATAAAAACACAACAAGTATGATGACCTCACTGTAAAATCTCAGCATGTGAATTAAAAGCAAGAATCCATACCCAAATTTTTTGTAGTTATTGTTTTTAGTCCAACAACTTGCAGTGCACCAGCTCCAAGAACTAACTGGCAACTTCTTGAATTGAAGTACTAACAAAGGAAGGAGAAAAAAAAAGCCCAACAATTTATTAAAAACTATTCTATATATGCTGGCAATGTATTTACAGTTGTAAAGATACATTCCTCCTTCCTCTCATTCAAGGACCAAATGAATTTTCTAGTAGTAGCAATTAGGACCTATTATTTATGTAATGACAAAAAAAGGGATGATGTTAATATTTATTGTCTCGAGGGAAAAAAGTGAAATTCTAAAAAACAATTGTTCAGAAATTAATCTTTAATCTGCATTCATGAAACTAGTTCAGTTTCACTGAAACTAACACTATACTATATGTTAATTAAACTTCAGTTAAAAAAAACAAGTTCAGTTTCAGTCATTCATACTGGAGGGTCCTATTTTCAAAAGGGTAACAAAATCTTTCTGGACTAAAATATGACAACTCAAATTGGGGGCAGAATTAACTAATTAAACATTTGGAAAAAAGCCTTTTTCTTTACGCTAGCAGTTAAAAATACCTGTTAAAATGAAATGGCTGAATAAGAGTATCACCACATTTTCATTTTACATCAATGGTTCTGAAAGAATGATTTAAGAAAAATCTCTAACCTTAGTGAGATGAATTTTGTAAAGTTCAGTGAATTCCTTCCATGCACATTTGAAACCAGTCCAAGTTTTTTGACCTAAGTGGCCTCAGTCATGTTCAGCACCTAATGAACAAATCATCTCCTGTCTCCAATGTCATTAACAACTCTATGGGTATAATGAGGAATCACTAAAAGTGAGAAGGAAGCAGGTGGCCTTCTTCTAGTAACATGTTGTGATTCAACCACAATCAAATGTCACAAAATTAATGTCTTAAAGATAACTTAACCTTGAAATGTCTTAGTTTGAAGACTGGTCATAACCTAATGAAGTACTTCTTTCAGCTATTTTCCACCACAGAGTGAAATCATACACACCTTCAATAAATCTGACAGACGAGTAAGCATGTCAGTAGTAACAGATGGGATATTGTCCACACACTGGCAATATTCAAGGATAATTCTTATCAACAGCAATACAGTTCTGTAAGAAAAGGAATGAACAACAGGAAGTGACAACAAGAAAGTTAAAATGATTCAACACATAAAAATCAATACTGATCTTAGTAACTGTGAAATTACATGTTTTACCTGGAAATGCAGCACAGTAGGGACTAAGGGGAGGCAAGACAGATTCCTCGGGTGCAAAATGAAGGAGGCACTCATTTTCAGGGTCATGCAACTGCAGGGCTAGCACTGCATGGCATGGAGAATGAGTACTTCCTTAAGTTTGGTGCTCTGGCACATCACTCTCTGTGTGGCATTTCTATTAAGTCTCTTCAATAATGCAGGTATCCTGGGGCGTAGAGCCTGCTTGGGATTCTCTCTCTCCCTCTCTTTCTTCCCCTCCCCCCCTAAAAATATGTAAGGCAGGTGTCCCATTCCTTGCCAATTCAAAACAAAAAGCCTACTCAGTGTTTCTGATTATATAGTAGGTGTTCAATCATAACTGTTGAATTAATGATGGGAACCTAGTCTTGATTTTCTTAGTGAGATGAAAAAGAAACTGTAGCTTCAAAGAACAATGGTATCTCCTAAAAAGTTTATTGGTAAGTCACAAAAGATTCTCCTAGGATGAGAAAGTTACCAGCTCATTAGCTGAACATGTCATAAATTGAAAAGAAAAACTACTGAGAGGTTAAATAAGATTGAGATTAAGGTGAAGAGAGCCATTCATTATGGAACATCCAAGTTCAATGAGATGCTCAGAAATGAGTGATCCATGTAAAATAATGTTTTATAAAAGTCTGAAGGATATCAGGAAGTAGTGATTCAAGAAAGTAAGTGTCTAGCCCTTATAATAGCTTAATTGTCAGACCATATATTACTCTCCATGCTTACTTCTAGTGTCTGCTTTACTGGGTAGGTAGGGGTCCACCGCAAATCTTTTGTAATCTTCTCTCAGAAGATAAAATATTCTCCTCTTAGGCAGGGAGTTGTGTTTTTTGGGGGTAGTCTTTTTGCCTGAAGAGCCAGAAAGCCACATAGCCAGAGGGTGACTAACGTCATCAAGCAAGATAAAGAGTAGTTAAAGGAAAGAAATAATTATTTGTAAGATTTACAGTTAATCTAAAATTTCCAATTCACATCAAGGGGAAACTAGAAGACCTATGGTTTAAATAACTGACTCAACTAATAAAGAAAAATGTGTCACTCACCCAACAACAGCATACTGTTGTCCCTCGACAATGAGAACTTCAGCTGGTTTCCTTTCTTCTGTAGCTAGAGAGTAAAACAAATAACCAAGAGAGACATGAGAACAAGATGAAACAAATTATTAGAGGAAAAAATTTCAACTAGGGAAAAACTAAAGAATACCCAATCTACGATCTGGTAGGGCCCAAAACTATCTTATTTCTGAAAACAAATACCTACTTCTTGGAAAGCAATTTGGCACAGAATAAAGTATACTGGGTTTGGAATCAGAGAAATTTGGATTTGAGTTCCAGTACTGTCAATTACGGGATGCATGACCTCCTGTCAATTAGTTAACTTCTTTTAGTTTCAACATCCGTATCCATCAAACACAGATAACAGAATCTATCACCTCATTGCTGTTGTTAACAACAGAGATCATGACTACAAACTGCCTATCCTAGGTCTGGCACATGGTAGGTGATCAGTAAGTAGTAAAGGAAAAAAAATATTAGTTTGGAAAGGCAGAACTAGAATTTCAACTGGTTGCTGTTATTATAATTCTCAGGATATAAGCTAATTCCTATATTCAATGGAGTTTTTTAAAAAAGATTTTTTTATTTATTTGGCAGACAGAGATAGCACAAGTAGGCAGAGTGGCAGGCAGAGGGAGAAGCAGGCTCTCTTCAGAGCAGGAAGGCCAAGGCAGAGCTCGATCCCAAGACCCTAAGTTCATGACATGAACCGAAGGCAGATGCTTAACCAACTGAGCCACCCATATGCCCCTATACATAATATATTTTTAATTTTCAAGATTTTATTCCAGAAATTATTTTATTTTCAGCATGTGATATTTATCATTATAAAACAAAATTCAGCATGTTGAAGTAAAAAGAATAGTAGGCTGGATTACTGTCCTGAACCAGCCAAATCAATTAGATTATCATGAGCAAGTCATCATGTTTCCCTAAATTTCAAGTCCCTTTGACTTGACATTAAATATCTACTTCCTCATTTCTATCAAGGAAAGAAATTCAGTGTGATACAATTTCTAAACACAACTCATTCTGTATGTCAGATTAAATTTTTGAGGACAGGGATTGTGTCTTAATCAGTTCTCCACATCGCAGAGAGAATTGGCAGAGTATAGTAGTGTAGAGAAAGGGTCCCAAAGTCAGTCGGCCTAAATTTGGAGCCCACCTCTACCACTTCCTAGCTCTGTAACCTTAGGCAAATTGTCTAATCTCTTTGTGTCTCAGTTTCTGTATTTGCTAGATGGGAATACTAATGGTATCTAGTTCATGGACCTATAAATGGCATAACAATGTAAAGTGCTTAGAACAAACTATCCATTATCAAGTAAGCATTCAATTAATATTAATTGCTATCCATTAACCTTCATTTCCCCATGCTCAGCCAAGCAGCTAGTAACTCATTAATGGATGGTGGATGAATAATAACCAAGAATCCTTAACTTGGTAAGAACTAGTAAAATGTTAATGAACTTCTAATAGCATGTACTTTCTTCTCGTTTAGAGGGAAAAAAAAAGACTGGGACTGAAGTAGGGTGTATAAAAGAAACCTGTTGTCAGCATCCTCCAAAGAGAAACTGCAAATAAATAGTTCACTTTGCAAAAAAGGGGAAAAAAAGTTAATTCAATTACTCTATATTTATCATTTTAATTAAAAAACTGTTATGCTTGCATGACAGTGGATTTTAAGACTTTGAGCTGTTCAAGGACAGAAAACATGTCACAGTCATCTAGCATAGCACCTCACAAAGTGGGAAATCATCAACTATAGCCTGTAAGAGTAAATGAGAAATAAATCTTATAATTTTAAACTTGTGATTTAAAGTAATTGTTTTATTTTTCTTTCAACCTTTGCTACTTGAATACTTTTGCTTTGCTAATATCATATAATCAATTAAAGGATCATGACCATCACCCAACACTGTCACCTACTAAAAAATAGTCACAGAGAGCTACTTCGTCACCCACTTTCCCTTCACAACCAAACTTGTCATAAAAGGATGCTACATTTGTTTACCAGTCCTCGTCTTTCAAGTTACTTAGTATTGAACTACAATATGACTCTGTCACTCTACTGAATTACTAAAATTGCAAATGACCTCCTACGTGTCAAACTAGTATTGTATTTTACTCAGTCTTTCTCTTGTAGTGCAGTTGCATTTTGTGTAAATGTGAAATACACAATTTAAAAACATTTCTATGTAAAAATATTAAACTTTTATTAAATGCATAAAATTTGAAAATGCATCTGCCTCCTCTATTAAAAATATTTGATAACTGGGGAGCCTGGCTGGCTCAGTCAGTAGAACATGTGACTCTTCATCTCAGGGTCATGAGTTCAAGCCCTATGCTGGGCATGGAGTCTACCTAAAATAAAAAAAACTTTCAAAAAATTATTTGATGATTTTATAATTTCAAATCTGGTATTACAGGATAAGTTGTACATAAGTTTACATTATTATCACATGACAGCTACAATTTAACTGGCATACAAAGTATCTTTCAGCCATTGCGTTTGTTTCACATGAAACCCAAGATATATTTGATACCAATAACAATTCTCTTCTTGAAACCAGTTTTTTTACTTCCATGTTCTTCTGGATTTCCTCCTACCTTTCTGGCCCTTCCTGCCAGAAAGTTTTCTTTTTCTACAGTTCTTTACATTTTGGTTTTCTCTATCACTACTGTATTACTTGTGATTGCTAATCCATATTTTTAGCCTTAAATGTGGCTACTGAGCCCCCCCCCTTTTTTTAAGATTTTTTTATTTATTTATCTGACAGAGAGAGAGAGAGAGAGCACAAGCAGGCAGAATAGCAGACAGAGAGAAAGGGAGAAGCAGGCTCCCCACTGAGCAAGAAGCCCAATATGGGGCTTGATCTTGGGACTCCAGGATCACGACCTGAGCCAAAGGCAGTCGCTGAACCAACTGAGCCATCCAGGTGCCCCTAGACTTAGCCCTTTTAAAGGGGTATTATAACTGTTATCTCTGTCTCAATATCTGGCACATAGTAGAAGCTTACTAGTGTTCAATGAATGAATACGTGTCTAAACAACATGGTATAGTGAACAAAGCCATGAAATTATATAAAGCCAGTTTCAAATCTCAGCTCATCATTTGTGCAAAATTCCTTAATCCCCGGAAGCCTTATGCCTCCTCACTCTTAAATAAGGTTAACAATAGCATTTTCATCATAAATTATTGTGCAGATAAACTGGAATAGGCATGTAAAAGCACCTGGCCCAGTGTGTGGCATATAGTTAACATTCAATAAATACCTGAAATTATTATTACGAATTACCACAGATAACTTTTCCAGTCAATTACTTACTAAGCTGGCATTATTAGTTCTAGGCTTTTCAAGAGGCACTGTCACTTAAAGAAATGTTAAGCATTCCTATAAAATGAATAAACAGTATTAAATCAGAAGAAAGTATGTGAAAGAATACACATACCCCCTGACTTTTTTTCAGGTAAAGCAATCTTTCCATCTGATATAGAATCAACAAGATCCTGAAATTCTGCAGGAACATCAGCTTGCTTCCAGCGCTCATTGTCTAAGAGGAGGCTATTCAAAAGGAAGGGAAAAAAATGGAAATATTTCAACACCATCTTCTTTGGTGGAAAAGAAAAGAAAGAGCTGAGTGAGTACATAAGGGTTTTCTTGTCATATCTTTTAGTAATAACAAAGACATTACATGTTTCTTAGTTAAATTCAAGTAGAGCTCATGAAATACAAGGCATTGACTTTTTACACAGTAATGGCCACTAGCTGTTGTTAGTACTAAGATTTTTTAAATGTATACCTTAATAAATTAAAATCCTTCATAATTTCATAATCATTCAGTGTGAGTATTTTCAGAAAATATTTTTCTTTTAACATTCCTTAGCCTAACCAAGAAGAATAGTGAAATATAATTAAGCTCACATTGAGTGGGAAAGGAAAAGTCAATCTATTAAGGATCTTTCTGATAAGTACTTTATCAGATCAGATAAACATTCTAATTCCACTTTGAAAACCCAAGAAACTGATTTTAATTCCACAATCTGCCTTTAATAAAAAGAAAAAAGTTTTTCAGAGGTTCTGGTGAGCTAATCAATTAAATATAATCATGTTTAGTAAAGAAATGGGAAAAAAACTGAAGAACAGAATGAACATGGTGATGATACCTGAGCTTAGTTTTTCTCTCTTCATGAAACCTGTTTACAAATTTATTAGCTTGGCTCTGAAGTGCTCCAAGTAATGACATACTTTTTCTTCCACAGATCTGCTCAGTATCTAAAATGAATGTTTCCATTAATCTAGAAACTGTTATGAATTCCGTGGAATTTAGCTTCTCAAGAAAACCATCCTAAATTTTTAAAGATAACACAAAAATCGTGACAGAGAATTAGATAACACAAAAACCATGACAGAGAATTAGTTGTAACACCAAATACAAATAAGCTATAAAACCAACCTAGTTTAACATGTGTTAATTGTATTATTTTAATAATATATGTTAATTCATAAATATTACCTTAAAATCACTTTTAATGAAGTTTCTTAATACTTCAGTCCCAGAAATTAAACATAAAAAGCTTAAAATGTCTAAATTTTACACTGACCCATTCATAATACAGTAGCTCAAATAAATTCAGGTCATACTATAAAATTTTCACAATATTGGATTTCAACTATTTTTATTAATATGGTGGCTAGTTATACACACATATATGTATATGTACATATATAAAATCACATATTAACTTCACATTATTAAGGCATTAAATCTCAAAATTATTCAATTTTTTTTAAAGAATAATAAATCCTATTTCTTTTATTTGAATTATTTTACATTTTGACATCTTCCTAATAGGCCACATCAGTACCATTAACCTTATTATTAAAAATATAATATGCATTATGGGAAAAATAGGGACATAAGCAAGGATACGATTCTTAATCTTCAAAATAATATAAAATATCTAAAACTTTATCAAACAACTAACCTTTGCTCTTGACATGAGAAATTTGACAGCTCGATCATGACATATATCTGAGGCACTATACAATAACTCCTGGATATTATTTACCAGTTTTTCTAGCTCTAAATCAGTTAATTTCATGTCTTCATTGACCCTGAAAATGATAAAGAAATTAAGTCAGGAAAAATTGTGAATGTATTGTACTTGACGAGTAGCATACCAATAAAAAACAAAAAGCTGGGGCGCCTGGGTGGCTCAGTGGGTTAAAGCAACTGCCTTCGGCTCAGGTCATGGTCTCGGGGTCCTGGAATCGAGCCCCACATTGGGCTCTCTGCTCAGCAGGGAGCCTGCTTCCCCCTCTCTCTCTGCCTGCCTCTCTGCCTACTTGGAATCTCTCTCTCTCTCTCTGTCAAATAAATAAAAAATCTTTAAAACAACAACAACAACAACCAAAAGCCGTAAAATTCACATCTGATGAAAAATTCTGTGATGTACCAAACACTTTTTTTGTGTGTGGTGAAGCATCACTTAAACAAGCTCAGATAATACAAACATTTTACCCTAATCTTGTATAAAAATAATTTTCTGGGGCGCCTGGGTGGTCTAGTCGTTAAGCGTCTGCCTTTGGCTCAGGTCATGATCCCAGGGACCTAGGATCAAGCCCTGCATCGGGCTCCTTGCTCAGTGGGAAGCCTGCTTCTCCCTCTCACTCTCCTCCTATTTGTGTTCCCTCTCTCTCTGTGTCTCCCTCTGTCAAATTAATTAATTAATTAAAACCTTTAAAAAATTGTTTTACTCCCTCTGTTGTAGTATTTTCTGTAGTTATTTCAGACTCTGATTGGATATTCTACAAAAACTACAGCACACACACACAAAAATTTCAGTTAGGTACAAGGTGGCAGCTGTGGCACATTGTGCTCAGGTGCCTAGGATGACACACTGGGAAGGAAGGAGAAGGAAGGGATGTTATTTCATGACAAAGAGGCACTCTTTTTTTTTTTTACTTAGAGTTACGAATGATAGTTAATATTCAGTTCAACTGAACTAATATTTTCAAAGCATTTATTGTGTTTAAGTGCTAGGTACTGGAGGGGACACAATAGATTGCTGTCCTCAAGGACCAGTTCTGTGGGAGCTAGTATCAAAATAGTATTGGATTCTTCATATAGAAGTAAATGTGAGAAAGATATGATCAGAAAGATAATCATATGGAAAAACAGAAAACAGACTCATGCTACTATATACAAAAATCAATTCCAGATGGCCTGTACATCTAAATGTGATGAGGGTAGCAACAAAGCTTCTAGAAGATAACATAAAAGAGTATCATCAAGGCCTTAGGGCAGAGAAAGATTTCTTAAACAGGACAAAGAAAAAAAAAAGCACAAACCATAAAGGAAAAGAATGAATCATAGCATTATATTAAAATTAGGAACTTTTGTTTATTAAAGACCCCCAATAAGAGTAGGAGAAGATATTTATAATCTGGACAACCAACAATAGGCTTGTGTTGAGACTACATAAAGAACTCCCATAAATCAATAAGAAATAAAATACAAACCAATAGAGAAGTGGACAAAGAACTTCAATAGGCTCTTCACAGAAGAGGATATCCAAATAGCCAATGAATATATGGAAAGTAATCTCTTACCAATCATCAGGGAAGTAAAAATTAAAACTAATATATCTGCAATATACCCACCAGAATGGCTAACATGTAAAAGACTGACAATACCAAGACTAAATGAAGATGGGGAGTGATAGAAACTCTTTCACATTGCTGATGGGATTGTTATTGAGTACAACCTCTTTGGGAAATTGTCATTAGCTAAATTGACAATTCACATACCTTATTCATTCTTAGGTACATATTCAACAGAAATGCTTATAACTGTGCACCAAAGACACAAGAATGTTCACAACAATCAAAACGGAAATAACCCAAATTTAGGTTACAGTAGAATACATTGTGGTATAGTCAGAAAGTTGAATATTTTGTACACAAATAAACTACTTCTATATGCAACAACTTAGAATAATATCATAAACGTAGTAATACTGAGTTTTGAGAATTCAAGTGAACTGAAACAGAACATGATTCTATCTATGCTTTCATTTATATAAAGTTTAAAAAAAAAGAAAAACCAACCATTTCCATGGTTTCCTTTGGAAGAGTGAAAACGTAGTCACAAGAAGGGCTTCTAGAGAGCTGGTAATGTTCTATTTCTTAATTTGGATAATGATTACACTAGCATATTCACTTTGTGGTAACTGAGGTGAACACGTACAACTGATGTATTGGCCTCTATGTGCATTATAATCCACTTAAAAAGTTAAAACAAAAAAGTAAGGAGGGTACCAGCTCTTTGACCTCTCCAACCTGATGCTAGGGATGCAGATTTGAGGATAAAAGCTGACACAGCCTCTTTAGACAGAGATGGAAGTCACAAAATGAGGACGGCAGAGCTACCTTCTTTGTTGTAGACCTCCTACCTCTGAAATGTTATGTGAGAGAAACAAAATTCTACAGTGTTTAAGCTATAGAGGTTTTTACACTTTTGTGATAGTTTTAGACTGCACCTTAACCAGTAAATGTGAAATATTAGCCTAAACAGAGAAAAAAATATTTGTATTAGTAGGTAGTTCAGGGTTTTCCTTTTGGTGGGGACAGGAAGTATTATAACTGACTTTATGGTATAACTGCAACCTAATAAGCTCCTGGGACATAAGCTGACTTCTATAAAAATGAAAAAAGTACATACTGAATTCCTATTCTTAACAATAACTAAATCCAAACTATGTAACTATGTTCTTGGATCAGAGAGATTTTATTGGCTTTGCTTTGTTTTGCTCTATACAAGAGATGATTGGGACAACTGGTGAACTCTGAATGGGATCTATGAATTAGATAGTAATAATGTATCAATTTTTTTAAAGATTTTATTTATTTATTTGAGAGAGAGAGGGCACAAGTGGTGGGGAGGGGCAGAAGGAGAAACTGACTCCCTGCTGAGCAGGAAGGTGGACATGGGGCTCAATCCCAGGACCCTGGGATCATGACCTAAGCTGAAGGCAGATGCTTAATTGATTGAACCACCCAGGTACCCCGTATCAATGTTTTCTTGATTCTAATTGGTATAACTACAGTTATTTTAGGAGAGTATTCTTATTCTTGTATTTTAGGAACTATACACTGAAGAATATGGAGATAATGGGACATCACGTCTGCAACCTTTTACTAAATGATTCGGAAAAAAGTATTAACATGAGAGACAAAGAAAGAGAGAAGGGAGCAAAAAGAAAGGGAAGAAGGTAGAGAGAAGGCAATGTGGTAAACTGTTAAGAAATGAGGAATCAAGGTGAAGGATATACGACTTTTTTGTACGACTCTGGCAACTTTTCTGTAAATTTGAAATTATTTAAAAATAAGACATTTTAAAAAGTCATGTTTGAAAAGATGGTGTGATTCACTTGGAAATTCACAAAAAAACTGACAGAAAAACCTATAAATCAAATAGATCTTCACTATACACAAAATACAAAGGTAACATAGTAGAAGAAAGAAAAATAAACAAGGTAATGCTGACCTGATTTCCAGGACAAGTTCTGACACTAGTAGTTTAAAAAGGTGACTAAACTCTCTGAAATAAGGCATTTAATTAAACGGTTTCTTTCCAGTCTTAAAATCCTGCAATTCTTGATGACTTCCAATGTTCACCTCCTTATATTCCATACATTTTCAAAAAGATATGTTTCATAAAATTAACTTATTTCTGTTAAATTCCAATACCAAAGTTCATATGGTTTTTCAATAAACTGAATAACCAATCTTTCTGAAATCATTAAGAAGATGACTCAAAATCTTGCAAAGATGGCAGCAGTCACCATACTCACATAATATCCACACCTCCTGGAGTAGCAGATGATGATGTCTGCTCTTTGCTGGATGAGGAATCAGTAGCACATTCTGGTTCAGATACCGAATCACTGCTGCAGGGCTCACTATTTGGAGATGCATTTCTTTGAGAGGTAGTGTCAACTGCTATAGGTGTTAATTCACTCTCATTGAATGCATCACTTATAAACATGCCTTCATGGATTAAATAAGCCACCTCTGTGTCCAGTGAATTGTCTTTTGTAGCATTCTTCTGTTGTGAAATCTCCTCCAATTCTCTGGTCCTTCGGTTTTTGTCAAGAACTGAGAGAACAACACTGTGAATGATATTTAACGTTGCCTATAAGAAAACAGGATACATTTTTAAAGGACTTAAAATAATATGTACCTAAAGCTCCCAAAAGTGAATTCTGCATATGTACTTTTGAACACCTTATAAATGAGTACCAAGTTCATGTGTATCAGAATTTTTACCAATCTCTGGGGGCACCTGGTAGCTCAGTCAGTTAAGCATCTACCTTCAGTTCTGGTCATGACCTCAAGGTCCTGGGATGGAGCTCTATGTTGGGTTGGGTTCCCTACTCAGTGGGGAGCCTGCTTCTCCCTCTCCCTCTGCTGCTCCCCTTGCTTGTGCTCTTTCTCTCTCAAATAGATCTTAAAAAAAAAAAAAGAATTTCTACCAATCTTTTATCACACAGTAAAGGTGACTTGTGAAAAAGAACTACTCAAGAGAAATGGTTTGGTTCCCTAAAGCTTAGGGATAGAGTTCTGTATTTTAATTGATTTTTTAAGTAGAAATCTCCCTAAAATATATCGCATATATATTAAGTACCTTAAATAGCATACACTAAGTAGAAATCTCCCTAAAATATATCGCATATATATTAAGTACCTTAAATAGCATACACTAACAAAGCATAACTTGCCTATCACATATTTAGGAAGGGGTTAAGTAGCCAGAATATATAAAGAACTCCTACAACACAACAACAACAAAAAAATCTGATTAGAAAATGGGGGGAAAAAAATTCCCCAAAGAAGACATACGAATGGCCAATAAGCACATGAAAAGATGCTCAACATCACAAATCATTAGAAAAATGCAAATCAAAACTAAAATAGGATGGATATTATCAAAAAAAGAAAAAATAATAAATGTTAGTATATGGAGAAAATCGGAACCCTTGTATACTGGTAAACTAAATACTAACTTCAAATAGTTTGTTCTTGTAATGTGGTAAACACTAGTAAAAAACAAAACTTTTCTGTCTCTCTTTTAAAGATTTTGTTTGAGAATGAGAGCGCATGTGCGTGTGCATGTGTGGGGGAGAGGCAGAGTGAGAGGGAGAGAGAATCCCAAGCAGACTCCACACTGTCTGGAGTGTGGAGCCTGATGTGGGGTTCAATCCCATGACCCTGAGATCATGACCTGAACCAAAACCAAGAGTCAGACACTCAACCAATTGCACCACCCAGGCGCCCTCCAAAACAACCTTTTCTGATTATAAAAGTTATACATCTCTTTGTGGAAAATTTAGGAAAAACAAACAAAAAGAATAATAAATTTAAATTATACTGCCAAAAGATAACCAGCAAAATGACAAACTCTTTATTCTACAAAGCAAGAGATAATAAATCTTTTTAACATAGCTGAGATGATACTAGGTAAACAGGAATATATTTTGCCTTTTCACTTAATGTTATATGCATTTTCCTCAACAATAAAAATCCTCAGCTGCATGATATTCCATGGTAATGAATATACCAGGCATAATTTACCATTCTTCTACTGTTAGACATCTGGGTTCTTTCCAATTTGCAGTTATTTAAAAATTCTCAATTAAAAATGAACAGCTTGTAATTAACACTATTTATCAGTAAAATCATACCCTTACAGAATCACAAACTTTCATCAAAGAAAAAAGTACCATATTTATAGGTTATATATCATCTTCAAAGATGTTCTACAGAAGTATTAGCTTAAGAGGTCTAAATGTGAAAATGAGAAATTATAACTACGATAAATCACTGTTCCCATACTACACATACATCAAATAAAATTTTGGCTTAATTTAACTGATACAGAATCTGAAAGTGAAATAGCTATAAAAAAAAATTACTGGCAAAAGATATGGAAGCAACCCAAGTGTCCATCCATAAATGAATGGGATAAAGCAAATGTAGTACACACACACACACACACACAAACACACACACACATACACACACACATACACACACACAGAGGAATGCTACTCAACCATAAGAAAGAGTGAAATCTTCCCATTTGCATCAACATGGATGAATCTAGAGGGTATAATGCTACATGAAGTCAGTCAGAGACAGACAAATACGATATGATTTCACTCTATGTGGAATGCAGAGAAGAAAACAAAGAAAAAAGAGACAAAAAACCAGACTCTTAAATATAGAGAACTGGTGGTTGCCAGCAGGAAGGTGGGGAGGGGGATGAGTGAAATAGGGGAGGGGGATTAAGAGTACACTTATCATGGTGAGCTGAATAATGTATAGAATTGTTTAATCATTCTAATGTACACCTGAAACTAATATAACACTGTATGTTAACTATACTTAAATTTTAAAAAATTACTGGCAAAAAGTTATCCAATTCTACTTTTTGCAGTGTAAGAGTTTTGCACATCATGGACATGCAATAATAGAACTGTGTATGAGGAAGTCATGGCGGGAATACAGGAAAAAGTGAAAACGTGGCCCAGTTAACGAGCAATCCACAGACACAGGTTTGCTATTTATCGCTATTCATGTGTGGGATCAACAAATTTTGGTAGAAGTCTAAACTATGTACAGTGAATCACATTTTTTAAAAATTCTCCCACTCAGAAAGGTTATACACATGACTTAGCATCACTCCAATGTTGATAAGGAAAAGTCACGTCACAGATAAGTACCAAAGTTCCCCAGACCATTTACCATGATACTCAGGAGATGCAAGGGATGTTAACTATTACCTACCACATGTAACACAATACTGACATCTGATAATACAAAGAATGTCAAACTTCACAAACAGCCTGTTACACTCAGTAATTCCTAATGACTGTCTTATTAAAACACAGCTATGACATGCTGGTAATTCTAAGCAAAATGTATTAGTCTATGACATCTTTTCTTCTGAAAAATGCTGTGTGGCACGTATTCTTTTCCTTATACTGAGTGGCTTAAAACTGAGTGATTTGACCAAAGAGACAGAATTATTAAATGTAATGTATAATCCTTGATTGGCTTCCAGATTAAAAAGTGAAATAAAAACCTAAAATGAAGGACATTAGTAGAGCAATTTAAATATGAACTGTATCTTTAAAAATACCATTATATCAACATCAAATATTTTTAGAAAAAATAAGTGGTTTGGAGATTTTTTAGTGTTTCACAATATTGTACTTCTAGATAATATAGAAATTAAAGAATCACAAGAGGAATTATTACTGTATAGTATTTAATGCCAAGTAAGCATTATATTTTTTAACATAAAACAAATCATACAAAATTACAGAGTATCAAAGTACTCTGAAGCACTTCAAATCTTATTTGAAACCAAGACTCTTTAGAAAAAGTACAAAACAAAGAACTTGTGTTTTTTTCTAATTTGATTCTGTATGTATATTATATATCTAGAAAGTAGACTTACTTTTAGGAATATTCTGGACCAACTGATAATCACATAGGCTTACCTTAACTCTTTGTAGGAAAATTGTAAACTTAGAGAAAATATCCTTTAACAGATCAAACCACTGAGGAAAATTCAACATTCTCATCTGATCTGCAAGCCTAAAAAAAAAAAAATTCAAACAAAAATAATGACTGTCTTTGGGTAGCTAGGAGTTTATTCTCATAAGATAATTCTATACTTGAGATACAGGAATTTCTCTATTTAAGTTGAGAAAATTTCATAGGGAGGAAAATTAAAAATAACTGTCTATAGGGCTCTCCATGTCTATAGGGCTTTAAACAGAATCCCAATAACTTAATTTTTCCAACGACCAGTGACTCTTGCGCTGTTAGAGTTGCTTTAACTAATTCTGAAACAGAGTTTTCACTAAGTAATAGTGTAGAAATTAAAACTCCTCAATCCTTATTCTAGGAGGTTGGCCCAGAGAACTTTCATAGTTATCCATATTGCTACTCGTATCATGGGCCAGTTAATAAAGTTTAGGTATCTATATGAAATAAAATTCATAGTTTCAAAATATCACTATTCTTCTCAAAATGAAAGAATAGGAATTTCAAGGATGAAAACAAAAAATTATAGATAGGCATGAGGCAATTCAAAATCATGTATTCAAATTTCTCAAAGCCAGTTAGAAGCTGGGTTTTAATTATATAGCTAAATAATTTAAATTTAACACTGCTATTCCTCTGAGATAAATTATCTTCAATTTCCCTCCTCCATAACCATACTGTATCCTCTCCTTCCTCTCTCTGCCCTGGGAGACTGACCTGCAGGTCTTGGCCACTGAGAAGCCCTGACGAAAGACTAGAAGGAGCAAAGGTACCAATAGCCCCATCTCCCTCCCTGAGAGGTTGTCTCAGGATGATTTCCTCCTGCACTGAAGATCACTTCAACTACTACAGGTCTTTTTTTTTTTCTTTTCCCAACTATGAAGTGTCTTCCTTCTGAATCCTACTAACTGTTCTCATCCCGTGTCCCTTAAAGGTCCTGCACTGTCACTTGTAATTTTCCCACACTCTGCCCATACCTTAGTAAATAATTCCTTAACTAAATCATCCTTAGATTATCTAATGTGTCATCTTTACCCTGATAACCCCCAACCTAGTATTTATACTTACTTCACAACAACATCTGTGTCAATTTCTTCTATTTGTGAAACTTTATTAATCACACACTGAAAAATTTAAGAAAAAAAAATTTGATTGTCTTTAGAATTCTAAGAACTAAATGGCTCATTTGTATATTAAAAATGATCTCAATAAAAAAAATGACCTCAATGACTATGAGCATCACTTCATCAGACTTCTCTTGTGTCTCATACACACCTCAAGGTGTATAAAAAACCATATATCCTTACTCTATTAAATAATATTTCAGGGTATGCTTGAACAGTATTAATTAAAATCCCCTACTATTTAAAACTATTCAAAACCATACACCAAACAAACAAAACAACACCCAGAAATGTAATTCTTAGGAACAAGGCATAAGCCCCATATTAAAATTCCAGAAGAAATTTATTTGGGGGGTTATGTTTTCTTGTAATATACACAACAGTTTAAGTTTTAAAAAGTGCTTAGACTTCAAGAGAATCCTAGGAATTACAACATAGCATTCTGTAAAAATTTGTTTTGAGGTACTACATACAGAAAATTACACAAATTACGTTTCATAGCTCAATAATTTTTTAAAAAGGAGTGCACTTGTTTAGTGAGAACTCAGATAATGGAATTGAACACTGCCAGTAAGCCCCTCTCATGCTCCCCTCCTAATCACTACTTACTCCCAAAAGATACTACTACTTTGATTTCTAATACCACAGATTAGTTCTATGTTTGAATTTTACAAAAGTGTAATCATACAATGTATATCCCTTTGTGTCTGGTTTCTTTGGGTTTAAATTATGTATGTGATATTCATCCATGTTGCTTCATGTGATTTATTCATTCTCAATACTGTATTCAGTCATATAAAAATACCACAACTCTATTATTTTTTCTATTGATGACAGAATTTGGGTTTTAAAAAAAAAGAAAGAGGGCGCCTGGGTGGCTCAGTGGGTTAAAGCCGCTGCCTTCGGCTCAGGTCATGATCCCAGGGTCCTGGGATCGAGGCCCACATCGGGCTCTCTGCTCAGCAGGGAGCCTGCTTCCTCCTCTCTCCTCTCTCTCTGCCTGCCTCTCTGCCTACTTGTAATCTCTCTCTCTGTGTCAAATGAATAAATAAAAAATCTTTAAAAAAAAAAAATAAAAAAAAAAATTAAAAAAAAATAATAAAAAAAAAGAAAGAATTTGGGTTTTTCCAGTTTTTTATTACCAATAGCACTGCCATAAAATTCTGTGCTGTCTTTGGTAAACTTATGTATGCATTTCTGTTGGGTAAATACCTAGGAGCAGAACTGGTAAATCATAATATACGCATATATTTAGTGCTCGCTCCTAGCTATTGTCAACAATTTTTGAAAATTATTGTAATAATTTTAAAATACAGTGTTTTAATCAGTATTTGAAAGACGTAAAAGATGGGGTAATTATAATCTTTTTTTTGCTTGTTTTATTTAAACATTAAAAACTCAGAAATGTACATTCAACCTAGTAATGATGATCAATTAAGCCTAATGAATATATTTAAAATTGTTCTTTTTCATATTTAGAAAAACTGAAGTTTTGTTAATGATATATATCTGAGTAAAAAGGCAAAACAAAGATGAGGAAAGACAGAAAAAAACACAGATTTTAATTTACAATTATCATTTCTGAGAGATAAGGATAAGAGGAAATAAGCGTTCACCTACTGCTGGTGAGTGTATCTGGTAAAATCTTTTTAGAAAGCAATTCAGTTCTGTCAAATAATTTAAAGATACTTTTTACTCTTTGACCAATAATTCCCCTTCTAGGAATTAACTATAAGAAAATAGGCTTAACTATGGAAAAACCAAACAAAACTTTAAACCAACAATGTGTATCATAGTGTTCTATAATACCAAACTTAAAGCAGCCTCAATATTCAAGAGAAGGCGGCACAATATAATGTTGATGGAATTTTATACAACCATCAAAAATGTTTCCGAAGGGCTTATATGAGAAAATTCTTATCTTATGATTCTAACTGAAATACATATATAATTCAAAATCACATATACAGTATGATAGCAACAAAAACAATAACAATTTACACTTAGAAATATTCTTTTTTTTAACTTAAAAATATCCTTAAAGTGATAGTCTTTTGGCTGGTAAGACTATTTTTTCTTCTAGTTTTCCATATTTTGAGTTTTTAAATAAATGAGAAAATGTTACTACTATAACTGCATATATTATCACTAGGATCATGTAAAAATAAACTTAATAAAAAGATTCTAGACCAAAATACATCAAATAAAAATGCATAATTACCTGCTTAATGATATTCTTTGCTGTAATAATCATTTCTTCACTATAGATTTCTAAAAAATTAAGTTTTCTTTGTTTTAAAAGTCCAAATACAAGAGATACAAGTCTTTCCTATTAAAATAAAAACATGGAATTTCACAATTTAAATATAAAATAATCTCACTCAGAAGTAGAAATATCCAACATCATGGGTTTTATTATTTGATCCTCAGACCTCTATCCTGCATATGGTATTTTCTAGAAGCCTAAAAAAAAATCCTTTCACAGCAATCTTACCATCAGATTACTGGAGTCACTATTTAAGACAGGGCAATTCTTATGCACTATAGTGATCAAATGAAGCTGGTCTGGGGGCAAAACAATATAGGTTACATTTTGCCCTAGTTTCAAATAAGTAGCTAGAAAGTATCCTTCTTGGGGTGCCTGGGTGGCTCAGTGGGTTAAAGCCTCTGCCTTTGGCTCAGGTCATGATCTCAGGGTCCTGGGATCGAGCCCCGCATCGGGCTCCCTGCTCGGCGGGGAGTCTGCTTCCTCCTCTCTCTCTGCCTACTTGTGATCTCTCTCTCTCTGTCAAATAAATAAATAAATCTTTAAAAAAAAAAAAAGTATCCTTCTCAAAACCTGATGACCTATAAATACTCCATGAGCCCTGTGCTTTTTAGTTAGTGGGTCAAGAAGACTAAAATGATGACCAGACTGTTTGTGGGGGGGATTAACTACGAACACATACAAAAATCTCATTAACAGGCTGCTATCAGGACTTCTGGATTCTTTACTAGTTCTTGGCAATAATCATCATTGAAAAGTTAGCAGACAAGGGAAGCCTGGATATGATGTATTTGTATATGCATATGCATAAAACATGTTCATAACAGGGGCTCAGTAACTGTAAATGACTGATAAGTTACTATATAATAATGATCACTTTTATAAAAGACATACTCCAATACATACATACATACATACACATGAATATATGTTAATTTATCCTATATCTATATTTTAAACTTGGATTGTAAGTTATATAAGACTTAATTTTAAATCAATTTCTAATTAAGATATAAAATTACCTTATTTAACTTCACAGGATAATGAACAATTATGGTGTTTGCTAAAGTCACATAGTGAAGGACTTCATAGAAGTCTGAGTTTGAAACTTAAGATAATAATTTTGCTGACTATAATCGGAGAAGAATGTGTTCTAAACTAAGATTATTACGAGTTATCACTAAGCAATGACATCAATTTCATCCACAGTTCAAAGCACATACCTCTTCTAAAATTTGACAATCATCTTCCAGTGGCCTATTTAAGTCACTGTGAGAATAAGTAGAAAATTCTGCAATCATCATTTTATCTATCAGCTTTTCTAATTCACAAAGTTGTGATCCCAAATGTCTACAAAGGAAGAGGAAAATGTGACATATATTCATTAAAAACCCAATTCACTCCACAATCAAGGGAACCATTTGGAAAAACTCTTCTAGCTGACAGTATTTGTGCAATAATGTGATATCTGAGTAAAGTGGAATTTTTTAACTTAATAAAAATAACTGCGATAGTTTCATCTCCCAAATCCTTTTTTTCTTTACATGTTGAACCTCCAAACACTTAAATGTATTGTAGAGAACATGGTTCTAGAAATTTCATGACTGCTTTTTTGTTTGCTTTTCACAGACAAACTATTCAGATATTCTAAAGTCCTTTCCTAATTAACCATTACAGAATAGCAATGTCAATAGCTCCCCAGCCATTCATTTATTCCACAAATACAAGTGCCTACTATGGCCCTATTGAGGTGGATATAAATACCTGAAGGACTACAGAGACAGACTGACTCAATTTAATCTCTATTATGAAGAGTCTGAGTTACCGTGCAATTTCTCAGGTCACTATACTGAAAGTCTTCAGAACACAAGATAGAAGATATAAAAATACTAAGCAACAATCTATCCTTGGAACTTTTCCCTCATAAAATATAATGTTCCTTTTTAATCTACCTCTAATATTTACAGATCCTACATAGGACTGGAGTGAGAAGGACTCTAATCAGATCGGCAAAGTTGTGGCGGTGGTAAAGGCAAATATTACTAACAGGATTTGGAACACTCTCCTTAGAGAAAGCATGCAGTATCCAAATGACAAGAAGGATCCCGTGCAGTCCCTGCTCAGGAAGGTCCTAAGGATCATTACCTTCATATATGAAGGGATCTTTACCATATAATCTAATAGCTTCATAAAAACAATGGATAATCTAGTTGGTCCAAAGTATTTCAAAAATTAAGTAAAATAGGCCAAAGAGAAATCTGTTTATACATTATAAAAAAATTTTTAAAGCTCTATTTTTGGTGCAATTTCAAAACATAATGTCTAAATTTATCTAATTTTATCTAAAATTTAGACATTATTAAATAAAAAGCATTTAAAAATACATATACTCCATTTACTTGAAAAACTAATGTCAGAAACTGTCTTTAGTAAGACCAGATACAGCACATTCTTAAAAAACTAGTTTAGGGGCGCCTGGGTGGCTCAGTGGGTTAAAGCCTCTGCTTTCGGCTCAGGTCATGATCTCAGCGTCCTGGGATCGAGGCCCGCATCGGGCTCTCTGCTCAGCGGGGAGCCTGCTTCCTCCTCTCCCTGTCTCTCTGCCTGCCTCTCTGCCTACTTGTAATCTCTCTCTGTGTGTCAAATAAATAAATAAAATCTTTAAAAAAAAAAAAAAAAAAAAAACTAGTTTAAACCATGTGACCTTTTAGATCCATTGTTCTTATATAAACAGCATATGGTAAGCAGTGTAGAGATAACTGAAAAACATCTGATAAGTAAAATAACATAAATATGCATTTTGCAATATAAAATTTCTATTTCTTACAACTAATTAGAAGATTAATAAGATTCTCATAAATGACACCTCACAATAAGCTAATTTCGAACATACTCAGTAGTACAGACTAAAACATTGCCATAAGGGAAATTTGGCAGTGTCTAGCAAAATTACATGGGCAATTAACCTTTGACCTAGGAATCTCACTTCTCAGTATCTGTCTTGAAGATACACTCATAAAAATACAAAAAAAAAAAAAAACATACATGCATTGTGGCACTGTTCATAACCCCAAGGGAATAGAAACCACACAAACATTGACCAATGGGAGCTGGCTGACTATATTGTAACAGACACTATACACTTTTAAAAGAATTGAGAAATACCAATTAATATACTATATCCTGCTACAGAGCAGTTTCTCAATCTTTTTTTTCATTGTTGCCCCAAGAAGTCCTTTTAGATATTTCTATTTCTTTATTTATATATTTAGAATATTTATTTTCCTTTTAGATATTTATATTTAGATATTTAGATTCTAAATATCTAAAATTTACATTAGATATTTAGATATTTAGATAATCACCCCACACATATACTCAGTATCACAGATAGAGTATGTACCTTGGCCCTTTGGAGGGCCACAAGCCACTATAACATCCAATTTTTTTTCCCCCTTGGGGTGATAGCCACCATTGAGAAGGCAGACTGTAGAGTGATCTCCAGGGTATACTGTAAAGGTAAAAATAGCAAGGAAGAGAAGAGTGATACAGTATACTAATGTTTATCTAAGATGAGGGACAGAGAGAGAGATGGCTGGATGGATGACAGATAAATATAAATTAAAACTTTTTAAAATGGTGACTTATAGAGCAGGCAGGAAGGAAGGAATCAGAGAGAAGTTAAATTTCTTTGACTATCCTTTGTTTCAGATTTGACTTTGGAACCACATAACTACTGAACATAGTTATAGCACGACATTGTATTTAAAAACTTCAACCCTTAAACCCTTAAATATCAAAAGCAAATGAAACAAATGAACTTAACTGCACATCAAGTTAGCAGCAAATGTATATAAAGAAGAATTATTTCAAGTGACTTTAAAACAGAAATTTATCCACTTATCCCACAAGGATATAGCTTAAGGAAAAGAAGAAAAAGAAATCCTTCATGTTTGTAGCAATAATACTGTTAGTTCTGAGAGCATTCTATGTATATTGTGGGATAAAGCAAATGAGTAATTATGTTAGTGTCATCAGGAGCCACAGTTTTCAGCCTATATACATATATAAGATTAAAGAAGTAAAAACTTTATGGTCCTGAACTTAAATTGGAAATATCAATATGAACTCACATTTTCTCTTTAAAAAGGAAAACCTATTTTCTAGCTCTGTCCACTACAAAGGCCTAGAGATAATGACTAATCCAATGCCAAGGAACACCTCTGGTACCCAGACTGTAATTTCTAAATACCATTTCCTACTAAAAGAAACTATTTCTCCTTAGAAAAATGATGGATTACAAGTCTGGGACAGAAAATGTATAATATGAACATCTAATCATAACACAAAGTAAGAAAACTATCAATCAAAAGCTCCTGGAATCACATAAAATACCACAAAAATGAACTTGAGGAGGTTCCTACAAAAGACATAACAATCTGAATGTTGACAAAAATATAAACAGCAAAAAACTTAAATACTTCAAATACGTGTAAATTCACGTTTATAAAAATATACTTTTTAAAAATCATCTGTTATCTTTGGAAGTTGCTAGATTTTCAATTAGTTATTTTTAAAACTGCCAAATTAAAAAAAGGAATCTAGACTTCATCCTGCCTCTCTCCTTGTGAGAACTGTCCTTAAGTGTTACCAAATTGTTATGGACAAATATCACTTTACAGAAATATTCCAATTCATAAATGATTAAGGAAGTATAGAATTACAATATCAGTATTATATGTAACCCATAAGGACATAATACATCTAGGCAATGTTCATCAAATGGCTGCTATTATCATAAAAAGAGAGACAACCAGATATATACTTTTTTTTTTTTTGATTTGGAATCGATCTTCTACTTAAATATAAATGCCTTAGTGAAATGTTATCATAATATCATCTCTTTTGTCAAGATAAAATAAGTATTTTTTTTATTAGTTTCAAAGGTAGAATTTAGTGACTCATCAGTTGCATATAACACAGTCTGCTCATTTACATCAAGTGCCCTCCTTAATGCCTATCACCCAATTAATACTGCCTCCCACCCACCTCCCCTAGAATATATGCGTCTTTTTTTTTTTTTAAGATTTTATTTATTTATTTCACAGCAGGAGAGAGATCACAAGGAGGCAGAGAGGCAGGCAGAGAGAGAGAGGGGGAAGCAGGCTCCCTGCTGAGGAGGGAGCCCAATGTGGGCCTCGATCCCAGTACCCTGAGATCATGACCTGAGCCGAAAGCTGAGGCTTTAACCCACTGAGCCACCCAGGCGCCCTAGAATATATGCATCTTGGCTGAAATACAACACCACTACCTATTAGGTGCTCCTGCCAAAAAGTAAACCTTAAATCTAATCAAGCCTTTAAGTCTAACTACAAGTTCATAGAAAATTAGAAAATAAAGGCAAAAGGAAAACATGCAAAACATGGGGATGCAGTTGGCAAAATCCAGAGTGTGAAAAGCTTTTAAGATAAATAACTCAATATCTTCAATAAACTTCTTGACAGGGAGAAAATGAGAAGAATGAGGAAGTAAATATCAAAAAATGATACAAATCAATCAAAAGACAAAGAAAAGAAAGAAATATATCAACCAATCACAATGTATGGGTAATAAGTGGATCCTGATTTCAATAAACACATTATAAAAAAGAAATTTGAGACAAGAAAATCTGAACAATGACTAGCTTTTTGAAAATATGAATATTATGTTTTAAAATATCTTTATCTTTCAAATATACATAATGAAATATTTGCCAAAGAAGTGGAATGATGTTTTGGATTTTTTCAAAATAAACTAGGAATGGGGGGTATAGAAAAGACAAAGGTGGCTGTGAGCTGGTAACTCACAGGTGATATACAGTTTACCCAGCTTCATATAGCTCTCTTCATGTAATTTCCTGTTTCTGTGTATGTTTGAACTTTCAGTAAGTTTTTTAAAAAGCAGCAACAGAGTAGGATATAAATCTATAACACGACTTTAATGTTGCTTGGTTCTCAATTGATTATTTTGAAGATCATAGATTCCTTTTCAATACAGACTAAAGGTTAACACTCAGGTATATGTCACCTTCAGGTATGAGCAGTCTGCAACAAGTCCCAACAAAGAATTATGGTGGGAAATCTAGATGACAGTATCTACTAGTATTTGGGCATCAGAATAATACAACTGTCATTTTGGCATAACTTAAATATGAGGTTCTATACGACCTCAGATATTATATTAAATAACTCAGTAGCTTCATTTTATGCATTCTATTATCATATATGGTAATATATAAAGATTTGTCTAAAATAATTCTTAAACAAAATTTCCAGAATTATAATGTTCTACAAGATTCGCCTATTTATCTTTACTTTTTTTTATATTCTTGATGACTTTGACAATAGATGCAGTAATAATGGCCTGCATATTATAAACCATATCAAAAATATTTAATAGATAAATGTGCTAACAGTTTAAAATTATGTATACTAATAATCATATACTGTAATTTAGTGATAAAAGAAATCTGTAATAACAAGTAACTAAAATACCACATTCTGATCAAGTATTTAGGTTCATATATCTAGCTTAATAAACGAACAATTCCAATACTTTCTACTTTGATATGTCTCAATATGTACATTAATTCAGACCTCCTAGTAAGTTGCATTTTCACTACAACGACCTTTGTGGTGCTTTTATCAGAGAAACTTATATTATCAGTCAACTGTACTATAATACTAGTTTCATCAAATAGCAGCACATCTGCTTTTTGGCTTCATCCCAGAGCATACAATGTGGATGTTTTCTTACTATACTGTTTTGAAGATGTAAATTATGGAAGATTATATCAGGATCAAAGAATATGTTACTTTTTTATAACTTCCAACAATAAAAATCCCTTAAATGGAATCCCAAGGTGACCTCTGATGAGAGAAACCATAATAAGCTGGAACTTATAATTAACTCTGTTTTCTACCTTTTCTCCTCCATCCCCAGAAAAAAAGAAAAAAGTCTTATGACTAGAAAACAAACTAGTTTCATTAATTGTTATCAATTACTATGGTAAGTCCTGGCTCAAAGGACATATAACTCAACTGCCAACTTACAACCCAACTGTCTAGAATTTAACATCTACTGCACTATAAAATTAGCATTGATGTTCAGAGTGATTTTTTTTGAGGTCCTATAAATCCTCAATCAAATATATTAAAAAGCATACAGAGCTCTCAGGTCAAATGAGACCTGGGTTGAATCTCAACCTTACTGTTTTATAACTTGCTGTATGACTTGGAGCAAGTTACGTAAGAATTTCTAGGCTTCAGTTTCCTTATCTATTAAAATGAAGATAAGACCGCTTTTCTTACAGAGGTTTTTTGGGAGGTGGAGAGAGCCAAATAACATATGCAAAATACTTTGCACAGTATTTGGTACAGAGTACCATTCAAAAAGTGCCCTTAGGTTTTATAGTGGTGGTGGGTGTAGAATAATGGTGGTCGTAAGTAGTGAGGAAAAAAAGTTAACAACAACAGTGAAAACTGAAAGAGTTTCTACACAAACCTTTACAATAAGCAAGCAAATAACATTATGTCCCTGAATTTCAAAGCAACTGAAGATCTGCTATTTCAAAATCTGCAAGATACCAAGGTTCAGATATTTGTTAGGCCCACAATAAGACTTCTATATTATATACGCATTTGAATGTCCTTATCTCAGCATCACAAGATAATGTATATTGTAGGTTTCTTGTCTACTTATAAGCATTAGTGATATAAACTGTGTTCTTAGTTTATTAAAATGATTATGCCCAACACAGGGCTTGATACCAGATCCCTGGGATCATGACCTGAGCTGAAGGCAGACACTCAAACAACTGAGCCACCAAAGCACCCCCAATCTTTATTTCATTTCTCAGCGCTGTCCTTTTCAGAGGATGAAAGCACTCTATAGCATCAGCTCCCAATATTTATCAACATTCATGATACCTCCTATCCCTTCTGCCTCCCCCCACCATAAGTAAATAAAATCTTAAAAAAAAATAAAAATAGGGGGGCCTGGGTGGTTCAGTCAGTTAAGCATCTGCCTTTGGGTTAGGTCATGCATGGTCCCAGGGTTCTGGGATAGAACCCTGCATCAGGCTCCCTGCTCTGCAGGGGATCTGCTTCTCTCTCTCTCTGTCACTCTCCCCCAACCCCCACTCATGTTCTCTCTCAAATAAAATCTTTTAAAAAAATTAAAAGTAAAAAAAAAAGGGGGGGTGACTGGGTGGCTCAGTCATTACGTGTCTGCCTTCAGCTTATGTCATGATCCTAAGGTCCTGGGATCGAGCCCTGCATCGGGCTCCCTGCTTGGCAAGAAGCCTGCTTCTCCTTCTCCCACTCCCCCTTACTTGTGTTTCCTCTCTCGCTGTGTCTCTCTCTGTCAAATAAGTAAAATCTTAAAAAAAAGTAAAAAGTAAAAATATATTCTGTTCAGACATTCAAAAAAATAGAAATATTTAAAATTTCAGAGGTAAAAGGGAAACTAAAAATCATTTTGTCCATGCTAGGAAACCAAAGTAGGCTTCAAAGAACTATGATCCACCCAAAAATGATTGTAAAATTTTAGGTACAGGTACTTTTTATGGCAAGAAGATCTAATCAACAGCTTTCAATAGATTCTTAAAGAGGCCTGTGACTCAAACTTTTTCTGTAGACATCCAAGTCTAGATTAGGCTCCTCCCCTGAAGTTACAGCTCCCTAACAATCTGTACATTCATCATCATACAGTATTGCACTGTCTGATGACAACCCAGTCATTTCTGTCTCCTTTATTCTGCCAAATAAATTGTAAAAACAGAGCAGACAGCAACTCTGCTATAGTCCCAGTAATAGTCCCAGTAATCTGCCTAGTATCTGACATGTAAAGGTAATCAATAACCATGTCTTGAATGAATGAATCAATCAATCATTTATGACATTAAATTTGGGCCACCTTTTAAAAAAATGCATTCTAAATAAATATTCCAATTACCTATCCTTAGTCAATAAGAATTTATAATTCAGTTAAATTTATTTTGAGGCTAACTTTTGCAGACTATATTAAGTATCTATTTAGTTACAGAATACATCTTCCATACAACTTCTTTTATAGTCACTTAGTAATGTAAGGTTTGGATGGGTTTTCCAGCAGAGGGACTTCTACAAGGACACTGAACGCCTGCTTAACTGAGTGAAATTTTGATGGCCTATACCTGGCTTATCTATAAATTAAATATTCTGACATGATCTTACATAAAATAACTAAAACCCTAATGCTAAAAATATTTTCAAAATTAAGAATGCAGGAAAAACTGGGTTTTTTCTATCATCATATGGAATTTTTTGCAATGTGATAAACACTGCAAATAAGAAATTAATTTTAATAATATCAAATAATTATTATAATATATAACTATGTAACTGTATTATTAAATAATTATTCAATAATTATTAAATTTAAAACCTATTCAAGAACTTTTAAAATGAACTTAAGTATTCCTTCCTGCATCTTGATCTATTAACTTGACACAAACTATTTCAACATTTTCAAAATGTCATTTTCAAAGTTATGACTGGCCTTTCATTAGTATCATCTACCAGAAAATTTAATTTTGTTTCTCCATTCAAATGTTTCTATAAGTACTTGTCCTTACAATTTTTGTTTTGCTAAGACTAAAATATCACAATGATAACATTATTAAACAGATCAATCTGGAAGAAAAAATATTCATGTAACTTACATACACTCACACTTCCTCAGCTAACATTACACTCTAAAACTTATCCTTTAAAAACTGCTAACATTATTTCTAAAAGCTTACTTAAAGGACATACCGGAAGCTGTGAATGCCCTGAAGTTCCTGCTGTAGAACCTCTTGTGTTGTTGCTATTAAGTCCAAAGCTCCAACAAATTCAGAAGTGGATAACAACACCTGTACTGTAGGCTGAGTCTGGTGTACAGTGGCCATTAACTTGAGTTTATTGTACACTTTAACACAATTGTTTCTGGTAAGTGCCAGTCTTAAAATGTGTAGTGATCCTTCACACATTACTTTATCAATCTGTGCAATTTTATCTCGAAGCATCTTTACAGCCTGGGAAGTTTTCTTGAGGTAGTCCTGCAATTCGTGTTGAGAGGTCATTGCATGAAAAAATGCTTCGGAACGTAGAGAGATCTGGTGAGCAATGTTTACTTCCACAATATCCAGATAATGGCTCAGCTTAAGAAGGAAAAAAAAAATCATGGAGTATTATAAGAGTACCTTCTTTGACTATCCCAATACGTTCTGAAAATGATACAAGATTTCTACATATATTTTAAACCCTATTGTATGAACAATTTGATTATGAGATTCTTGATATTGGGCATAATAAAATGGAAGGGAGATGAAAGGTAAAAACCCAAAGATTAATAAATGTAAGACGAAAGAGCAGAAGAAGCCGATTTACCTTCTTCCTCTGCTCCTATAACTGCCCTCCAAACACCAACCACTTTCTAGAAAGAGTACCCCACAGTCATCTAAGATTATAAACTAGTTTCAGAAGTTCTCAGATCTAAGACAGAATGATCTCCTTAACCCCCACACCATCACACATCACTCATCTGACTAGAAGTTTATTGTAGTTACCATTTATTGACCTCTTCCTTCTATGTACCAGGCACTGGTATTTTATATACATAATTTTCTAGTTTTAACAATCTTAGAATACAGATATTAGTATTCTTATTTTACAGATGAGGAAACTGAGGCTCAGAGACATCAAATAATTTGAATAAAGTCATGTGATTAGTAAGTGGCAAAACTAAAATTTGAACCTAAGTATGTCTGACTCAAAAACTGAAGCTCTTTCTACTATACCACTCTGCCTCAAAAGAATCTGTGAAAGACAAATTCATGATCCAGTCATAAATTATAAAAAATACTACTAGATAGAATTCATTGGGATTTTTTTTCAACGCTGCTTATTTTACATTTCAAAAATTACTCTTCTACCAATTTGTAAAAGTCAGCTGATTTCCAATATATTTTCCTCTTAAAAGGTTGACAAATGCCTTAAAAGAGTTCACATATATTTTATTTGTCACACAAGAAAGAGGAACATACATTAAAAATGCTTTCTAATTTCAAATATGGACTCCTAAAACTTGAGTTGCCTTTTCTTCCTTTCTAATTGCATATGCCTTTTTTGGCTACATTATCTTTCCATTTCTCTCCCATTTTTTAACTTTTAGATTCTTCAATCTATAGCTCAAACTTTAGGCATTATCTCTCAACATCTCAGGAGAATTCACAGTGTTAAAGGGTTAATGGACTTTCAACATTTAGCACTCATAAGATTAGAAGAGACTAAGACTATTTCCTTCAAACCATGCAGGATCACACATATCTTCAAGAAGGCTCCTTCAGTAATCTATTATAGTATACAATAGGTTACAAACAAGACATTTTTCCATAGTTTAAATCTCTTGAGTTTATACTCTTTTGCTATTGTTCTTTTCATCTTCAACGTGGCTTGTTCACTTATTTACCTAAAAAGCAATATGGGGACAAAGGTACTTGGGTACATTGCAAGCTAAAGTGGACTCAATTTTCAGAATAGGAAATGGAGAATGAGTAACTCCTTCAGGACACTGCTACTGAAAACGTGTTTTATACGCTGCTGCCAGTCTGTTAACTATTTAACAGGTCCATGAAAAAATAAGGAATTTGCTGGAAAGTAAATCAACTACATCACTAAGCCACTGCACTGTTTTTTCATAGAAAGACTTTCTTAATAAAGGAAGTAGTGCAATGATTTACATTCTAGTGCAAGCTCCTTATTTCATTATAGACCAGGACTTTGGGTAGCACTACAGCAGAATACAAATTAATTAATCCTCTTTGTAGCATCCCCTCTCTTTAAGCCTCACAAGATAAAAACAGCTGTTTATCAATCATAAAGTGAGTTTGAAAGTGTTCTCTTGGAATCATTTCTTCCATTGCTTTTCTAAGAAGAGAGTAGAATAAGGAGCCAGAATGTAAACATAACAAACCTGATTCTGCAACTTATCAAAAAATAAAATTCCAATCCTTTAAACATTGAACATGAAAAAACTGTTCATTTGAATTTCAAAGATTTCTGCAAGTTATCAATATTCCATTGCTCTGTTCTTTTCAAAAGCATATTTTCATAATTCATTTCCTATTAAAGTTCTATAAAGGTAACAATTTTTAGTCTTCCTAAAAGTATTTAGGAAAGAGTAGTATTTAGGATGAGATTTTTATTGGCTTTTGTTGTTTTTCTCTTTTAAGGTATTATTTTAACAGGGCATATATTGGAAAGTGAAAAAGCAATCTGGGAGTGGGTCTGTGCCCCTAAACCCATAATTTTCATCAGATTTATGAATTTGTTCTTACTCAAGGAATACCTTTATAGGTAAAAATGTTGCCAAAGGAAAAATGACTTCACTTTTATTTTCTACTATGAGAAACGAATACTCATGATTCTTACCCTACATTTCTTCTCCTCTTCTCCCCAAACTAGTTTTTTCTTCAGTCACTAGACCTCATTTATTGAACAGTCTTCCTGAGACAAGTTTTCAGACTGCCAAGAGATGTCTAGCCTGAAACAAAATGCTTTCTTCTCAGTTTAAGGACCAGATTTAGAAAAGCTCTAAACTGCTGAGAAAGAATAGCAATAAAAAGTCTTTACTTCCTATATGAGTTTTAAAAGATTCTTGATATGTGAGTTAAGATATGTTTAAAACTCTACATTTTTAAATGATTTTCAATATGTTGAGCTCTCAACATACTACAAAATAATATAAATTTTTAAAAAAACTGCTGACTAATAACATGCAAAAGATTAGGCTTTACAAAGCTAAAAATACAGCACTGTATTTTTACTACAATTAATACAATACTGTATTTTTCAACTATCATATTTTTGCTTTAAAATAATTATCCTTATGATGTGGAAATAAGGAAAAATGGTACCTCAGCAAAAGCTGATTTTCCATGCTTCGAATCATAAAGAAAACAAAATTAGCCAATATATTGTTCGGGATAAATATAAAGCAATTAACTATGTTATCTAATACATCCTTTATTTTTTTTAAAGATTTTTTATTTATTTATTTGACACAGAGAGAGAGATCACAAGTAGGCAGAGAGGCAGGCAGAGAGAGAGAGGAGGAAGGAGGCTCCCTCCTGAGCAGAGAGCCCCATGTGGGGCTCAATCCCAGGACCCTGAGATCATGACCCGAGCTGATGGCAGAGGCTTAACCCACGGAGCCACCCAGGTGCCCTCTAATACATCCTTTAAACTGAAATTCCATCAACTGCTATTTTAGATAAGAAGCACTCCAACAATTAGATTTTTCTTTTTCACCAGCACAATTTGTTTTCCATTGAATCAAATGCTTTTACTTTATCAGTTAAGATTTGAAGGCAGTAACAAACAATATGAAATTAAAAGAAATAGCCCTTAATAAATAACTAAATCAGAACCCACAAAGAAGGTACTACTTAACCAGAATAAAGTTTTCTACACGGGAAAAAGTAAAAAAGAAATTACCTTTTCTTGTAGCAACTTTGAGGAAGCTGCATCACGATTTCCTTTTCCACCAGCAGTATTAAAATGAGACCATGGTAAAACTGAATTAAAAGTTAAGGAATCGTCCAAGGCAAAATCTGGTTTCATAAAAATCTATTAAAAAATGTATTTTCCTCAATTAGATAGAGATTTTTTTACACCCATTATCCCTTCAAACATCATAAGACCATTAAAGAATTATTAACTTGGATCTGAAGCATAAACAGCAAAAGCAAGTAATGATATACTGATTTTTACAAAAATCTGTATAAAAAATGTAGTGTTTCATCAAGCTAAAAATACTCATGGGAAGTAGAAAAACGTTTTTTGTCTTTACCAGTGGAGGCGATCATTCCATTACTATGTAATCAAATTCACTAATGCAGTCCCACCAGGCACACACCAAAGGGAGATATCCTACTTATCCCAAAATTTCTGTATTATTTCCCACTGATAGTTTTTAAAAAATGCCAAATACCAAATTCTCTATATTTATAGTTCTACTTTCTCCTGCTTAAAATGCTTTCAAAATTAGTTTTGTAGATTAGATATATACTAAATTTTAAAACCAAAACAAATTCAATTTTATGAAAAGATCACTCCTTTTCCTTTACATACCACATCCTTCTGGACACTAAGTCCTACTCATTATATTTTCTAAATAACACTTGAACGCTCTCTCCTCTATGTCTATAGCATTTCATCAGTGAAGCTCTTTATTATCTCTGGATTATAGTAAATGGCTATTTACTCATGTCCTTCCTCAATCTATCCCCTATACTGCTGTGAGATACACTTTTAAAATGCAAGTATCACTGAATTAACTTCTCTGTTTAAATCTCTCAATGGAGTCCCATGACCTAAAGACCGAACTCTTCAGAATGGCATCAAAGGCCCTTCATTTTTTTTTTTTAAGATTTTATTTATTTATTTATCTGATAGAGAGAGAGAGCACAAGCAGGCAGAGAGGCAGGAAGAGGAAGAGGGAGAAGCCGGCTCTCCGTGGAGCACAGAGTCTGATGTGGGGCTTGATCCCAGGACCCCAGGACCACGACCTAAGCCAAAGGCAGACATTCAACCAATTGAGCCATCCAGGTGCCCCAAAGGCCCTTCTTTTTTTTGAACTCCCTCACCAATTTGTATTTTGCCATTCCCAGTATTTACAGGTTACATTCTAACAATACTCAACTTCCACATCCTCTTGTGCTTAATTATCTTTATACATGTTTTCCACCTAAAATGCCTTTCCTGCCTATTTTCTGAGAGAACACAACCAAATCAAAAGGGCAAACGTTATCTCTGTATGGACACTTACCCCATCTCTGAACACATCAATCACCCCATCTCTAAACATAAGTACATATGCCACATATATTTATGTATTTCATACTTCACGAAAACTATTTATTGAATATATGTATCGCCCCCTGGAGATCATACATTCCTGGTAAGATTGATTTATAGCTAATTAATCTTTTTATCTCCAGTACCAAGCATAAGGCCTGAAATATGGTTTAACTTACTTAATTTCTATGCTCTATTTTATTATATTTACTGATCCATTTTACCTATATCCAAAAATTAATATAAAGTGACAGGGAAAATCTAACTAGGGACATGAGTTTATTTCCTAGTCCCTGCTCTAGTATAATTAAAAGTACTGATTAATTCAATAAATATTTACTGATGATGTAACCTGTATGCTAGGCACTAAGGGGGAAACAAAGATAAATAATTATATGGGTCCTAATTCCAAGGATCTTTAGTCCAATGGATGTGATAAAACACACACATAAATATCTTATAAGAAGAGTGACAAATGCCTTAAAAAGGCAGGCACAGGTCTACAAAAATAATACTATGGAAATGCAGCAAAGGGGCCAATTATCTTCAGTTGGGAAGAAATGTATTCAAAGTTGCCATTTAAGTAAGAGAATATAAAGAAAGGATTAGATATGGGGAGTTAAGGGAAAACTCTCCCAGACTAAAGTGACAGTGCAAGTAAAGAACAGAGCCAGGAAAATAGTTTTACTGAAGTAAAGAATGTGTAAAGATTAGTAAGCAAAAGCTGAGTGTGACTATGGTGGAAATGAATAATCAAGGGCCTTAAATGACAGTTTGAATTTTATTTTGCAGGAATCAAACAACTTTAAAAATGACTGCCTTTTTGTTTCCGTCTGTTGTCTTTCCTGTGTCTTCTTACTTTAGAGAGCAGTTATCACAGACCTCTTTGAGAATCTAATTAATGCAAAGGACTCTTTCCCCAGGGGGGAAAAGAAAGCCTCTATTACATATCTCTATAAAATTTTTATATGAAGGACATATCTCTTAATAATCTGAAGGGGTAGTAACATCAATAAAATTCTTTTTCAGAATGGAGAGACTTAAACATATTTGTAGATTTCAGTAATGAAGAAGAAACTGATGATGGCAAAAAAAAAAAAGAAAAGTGATGCACAAAGTCCCAGGAGAGGTAATGTGGTCAAGGTGTAAAAAAGCCAAATGAAAGCTTCTTATAAGGTAAAATTAAAGATTATAAAAAATTAAAGCTATTAAAAAGCAGTTTTCTCATTTATTAAGCTTTGTTACCTTAGGTACTTGCTCCAGATCTGTCCTGGATTTATCTACGAACAAAAGGAAAACAGAAAATATGATTTTTTAAACTTGTTTTCATTTTATTCCATAAAACACATTTTGACCAGATTCTGTACTATGTCACAATTAAGTAACCACTTAAATTCCTTCAACAGACATCAAGCACCTCTTGTATGCCTAGCAGTAAACAAAGCACTGAAAAAATTCCTGTTTCAAATAATTTTAATCAATTGAATGGTAGCAAGAAAACTAAATACATTTCAAGTCTTTTTTAAATAGACATAGAAAGCTTGATGCTATCTTATTAAGTTTAGCATACAGTTTTTATTTTTTTTTTTATTTTTTATTTTTTTAATTTTTTTAAAGATTTTATTTATTTATTTGACAGAGAGAGATTACAAGTAGGCAGAGAGAGAGGAGGAAGCAGGCTCCCCGCTGAGCAGAGAGCCCGATGCGGGCCTCGATCCCAGGACCCTGAGATCATGACCTGAGCCGAAGGCAGAGGCTTTAACCCACTGAGCCACCCAGGCGCCCTAGCATACAGTTTTTAAAAATGAATTAAATTCTGGGAGGTGTGGGTGGCTCGGTTAAGCGTCTGCCTTTGGCTCAGGTCATGATCCCAGGGTCCTGGGATCAAGCCCTGTACTCCTTCTGCCTGCTGCTCCCCTGCTTATGCTCTCTGTCAAATAAAGAAATAAAATCTTAAAAAAAAAAAAAGAATTGCATTCTAACATAGGAATAATACTTTTATTGTTCAAAATACTCACCATCCCACCCAGAATTTCTTATGATCAAAGATGTTAATACCATATTAAGATATTAATACCCTACTAATTTTCTTCTTAGACACCTCAGTTTGCATCTACAAACCTGCAAATAAACCCATTTAACCTTCAACTCACCAACTAGATCTCAGAGGATGTATGCTCCTTTCCGAAACTAACCTTCCTGTATCGGACTCTATACCCTCCTGCCTCCTCTATGAGCGTGCTTCATCAAATACCCTGCCTGCTTCATCAAATACCCTGCCTCTTTCTGTATCTTCGACCTCTTCCCTTCTAATAGTTCTTTCTCTCTGCATATATACATGCTCAGTTCTCTCCCATTAAAACAAAAACAAACAAAAAAAAAACCCAGGGCCTGGACTAGGCCGAGACAAGGGAAGCCCTCCATTACAAAATTTAAGGAAGCATTCACTCCCAGGTTATGAAAATGCGTCTCCTGCCTCATCTAGTGTTGATCATGCAAAAACATTCTTATACTCTGTTCTCTCTAGTCAATAGCCTATATCTCAAATCCTCAAGTCATATCCACACTGACAGTCTCCGTTTCTTTCTCTTGTACTCACTCCTTAATACGTGTTTTCTGTAACCATCACTTCAAGTCTGAATGCCTTCTGTAAGAGATCCTAAATTATGAAATCCACAGAAACTTCTCAGTGTGCAAACTGATCACTACCATTACCAACAACTGCCTGACCACCAAAACTTGTGCTTCAATCTCTCTCAAATGCCTAAATTCCTCTCCAACTTCATTATAACTGCTACTGGGGCCATATGATTTCTCTCTTGTATTACTGTAATACCCTCCAACTGTCTCTTTGCCTCCAATTTGTTTTATCAACATCCTTAAATTTGTTTTCCACAACTGTTTTCACAATGAAATGTATAAGCATAAATCTGGAGTCTGGTTAAAAATATTCTGTGGCTCTGTACTGCTTTTAGAAAGGAAAAATTCCTTAGCATGGGGTACAAGGCTCTTCATGATCTGACTCCCCTGCCTACTTCTTTACCCTCACTTCTTACTCCCAGTACAACCAACATACTGAACTCCTGCAGTTCTTTTAACATGCTCTGTTCTCTATCGACTCTGTTGCTTTGCATACACTGTTCCTTCGTCAAGGAAGGCCTTTTCTCACATAAATCTCTCTCAGCAGCTAGTTTAAAACACAGGCAATCATCAATTGTGAAAGTTTTCTAAGGCTTAACAAATTAGGAGCTCTATACCAACCTACCATGCTGAACTTACTGCTTGATATACAGTGCCGCAATTGTTAGCTTACTTATGTAACCCTACTGAGAAGACTATCAGCTTCTCGAAGACAAGTGCTTTTTATCACTCAACTATTTTTAAGCAACAAGCAAAATACCAAGCACCAGATGTTAAATAAATATTTGTTGAAATGAAGGATAACACTACAATGAGACCCATGGTTTTTCTCTTAAAAGCTTTTGGGAAAGATTATGATCATAGGCTATAAAAATTCCACTAAAAATAAAAACTACAGGTAGAACAGCTATCAAGGTCCCCAAATTGAGATTATTTGTTGATATTTATGCTATGCTACAAATAATACATATTTATCTTCATAATGTCTACAAACAGCACATATTCATACCATGAGTATGTAAGAGAGTCCTGTCAAAGGTATCTTTAGGAGGACAAATATTCTTGCATCTCTCATGTATCTTCTCTCTCTATAAAAAGACAAATAACAAAATCAATGCTATGTAGCAATATGAATATTCAAAGCATTTAAATGTTTCACAAAAGAATATACCAAATTAGATCTACAATTTTTAATGTGAAATCACTAGCCTCTTCAACTTAAACACAAGTAAGTATGCTTAAGAAACCAGTACAAGCTCTATGAACACCTATATGCTTATACTCATCCCATTTTATGTAATTATAGTAAAATCTCCATAATTGGAATGAAGTGGGAATGCAAATAAAAAAATCCTTATTTATATAACAGAAATCAATTGAAAATAATTTTTTAAAACAAGCAAGAAAATGTGAAAACCTATATCCCTAAGATAGAAACATGGGTTAGTAGTTGACACTGAAGAAGGAAGGAAAGAAAGAAAGGAAGGAGGAAGGAAAGAAAAGGAAAGAAAAGAAAAAAGAAAAGAAACCCTACTCTGATTTCAGATTAGATGGATCACTAACAAAACTTCTATCTTTTCGGAGATACCATAAATAGGACACATGGGAAAGCGTAGTATGGAAGGGGAAAAAAACATTGAGCTAGTATTGTTCAGAGTTCTGACAGTAATTGTGGCAGAAACTACAGGACTGTCTTCCAACATGGCTGTACCATTTTGCAGTCATACCCACAATGAATAAGAGTTCCTATCAGTCTATATTCTTGCCAGCATTGGTGCTGTCAGTTTTGAATTTCTGCAATTCTGAGAGATACATAGCAGCATCCCATTGCTGTTTTAATTTGAAATTCCCTAATAACATATAATGAATGTTAAGCATCTTTTCATATGCTTATTTGCCATCTGTATGTCTTCTTTCATGAGATGTCTGTTCAGATCTTTTGTGCATTTTTTTTATTATGGCAAAACACACAACATAAAACTTACCACTTAAAACTATTAGTGATGTTGACTATCTTTCCATATACTTATTGGTCATTTGTACATCTTCTTTGGAAAAATGTTCATTCAAGTCCTTCTCCCATTTTTTAGTTGTGTTGTTCTGTTGAGTTTTAAGCATTATTTGTATATCTTGGATACCAATCCTTGATCATACATGTGTTTTGCAAATATTTTCTCCCAGTGTCTAGCCTGTATACATTCTTTTAGTAGTGTCTTTCACAGAGTGGAAGTTTTTAATTTTAACAAAGTCCAACTTGTCAATTTTCTGTTTCACAGATTGTGCTTTTGATGCTATTATCTAAAAAAATCATCACCAAACTCAGTCATGTGTTTTCTCCTATGTGATCTTCTAGTTTTACTGTTTTGCATTTTACATTTAGATCTACAATCCATTTTGTGCTAATTTCTATGAAAGGTGTGGGAAGTCTGTGTCTAGATTTTTTTTTTTTTGGCAGATAGGTATCTAGTTATTCCAGTACCATTTACTCAAAGGACTACTGAATTACTTTTGTATCTTCATCAAAAACCAATTGACTGTATTTGTGTGGGTCTATTTCTGAGCTATTTTGTTGCTTTGATCTATATGCTGTTTATTCTTTCACCAATACCACACTGTCTATATTACTATAAATTCACAATAAGTCTTAAAGTAAATTAGTGTCAGTCCTGCAACTGTGTTCAATGCTTTGTTGGCTACTCTCTTTTCCCTTTCTGTATAAACTTTGGAATCAGTTTCTTGTTATCTACAAAACAAATTGCTGGAATTTTAACTGGGATTGCACTGAATCTATAGACCAAGCTGGGAAAAACAAACATGTTGACAATACTGAGTCGTCCTATCTACGTACGTGGACTCTCTCTCCATTTATTTAGATCTTCACCAATTCATTAGTTTTGTAGTTATCCTCATATAGATCTTGCACATATTTTATTAGATTTATACCTAAATATTTCATTTTCTTTGGTACTAACATAAATGGTGCTGTGTTAATTTCAAATTCTAACTGTACATCACTAGCATAGAAGAAAGCAATTCAATTTTGTAATATTAATCTTGTATCCTGCAATCTTGTTATAATTGCTTAGTATAGAAGACTATACTTACTGTTTGATGTAGCTGCAGGTGTTAGAGGCTAAAATAAATTTCCTCTGGTGTCCTTGTTTTTATCTCCCTTGCTGTCTTTACAAACTTCTTAAATAAAGTCGGAGACATGCAATTCTTTCAGTTGTATTCCCTTATTATTATACAGGTGCCCTATTGATATGGTGGTAAAATGTGGGAGGAAGGGAAGCATTCCATAAACCTGTGATTAGGCCATTGTCTTTTAGTGAGTTTGTGCCCCTGCGCTGTGACCTTCAAGAAGCTTCTAAGTTGTTGATTTTCAGTTTGTTCAGATTTTTTCTTTCGGGAACAGGAGTAGAAGCTTTTCAAGTTCCCTACATGCTGAACCAGAAGTATTTTTAACTTTTTAAGAAACCACTAAACTGTTTTCCAAATGGATTGTACCACTTTAAATCCCCACCAACAGTATATGAGAGTTCTAGTTATTCCACCAGAGCTGACAATAGGGTAAGGCAAGCAAACAGCCTATAGTACAATATTTAAGGAGTCACTTACTCTTAGATTCTGGTGCTCTTCACATTTTACACCTTAGGCAACCATGTCCTCATCCTAGTACTAGCCCTGTCCTTCACAACCTTAGCAACACATGAAATAATATGTGTGGACGTGTTATTTTTTCCTTAAATATTTGGTAGGAACCAATAGCGAAGCCACATGGACATGAGTTTTCTCCTTGGAAAGCTACTGCTTTATATCAGTTTCTTTAATAACTATAAGGCTATTCAAGTTATCTATTTATTCCTGAGAGAGATTTGATAATTTGTGTCATTTAAGGAATTCTTCAGTTTACTTACTGAATTTACTGGCATAAAATTGTTCATAATATTTTATTATTAGTCTTTTAATTTCTGTAGAATCTGTAGTGAAGTCATCACTTTCATTCTTGTTACTGGTATTGTCTTTTCTCTTTTCTTCCTGAATCAATATTTCTAGAGATTGGTTAATTTTATTGATCTTCTCAAAGAATCAGCTTTAGGTTTCAGTGATTTCTTCTCTACTATTTCTCTATTTTCTCTTTCACTGATATTGACTTTGATGTTTCTTTCTTATGCTTATTTTGGTTTAAATTTGTTCTTTTCGTAGCTATTTTTTTTTAAAGATTTTATTTATTTATTTGACAGAGAGAGAGAGATTATAAGTAGGCAGAGAGGCAGGCAGAGAGAGAGAGGAGGAAGCAGGCTCCCTGCCGAGCAGGGAGCCCGGTGCGGGCCTCAATCCCAGGACGCTGAGATCATGACCTGAGCCGAAGGCAGAGGCTTTAACCCACTGAGCCACCCAGGCGCCCCTTTTTGTAGCTTTTTAAGGTGACAGTTGAAGTCACAGATTTTAGTCTGTTCTTCTTTTCTAATATATGTATTTACTGCTATAAATTATTCCTTAAGTGCTGCTTGAGCAGCAAGCCACAAATCCCAATATGTCATGTTTTCATTTCCATTTAGTTCAAAAGTGGGGGTTAGGGACACCAATACCCCACAATCAGAAATGCAAGTATAACTTCTGACCCCCCGAACACTTAACTACCAATAAGCTACTGTGGACTGGAAGCCTTAACAGTAACATAAACAGTCAATTAACACATATTTTGTATATTATACATACTACATACTATATTCTTAAAGATAGAGAAAACAAAATATTAAGAGAAAATATATTTGCAGTATTATATTTATTGCAAAAAAATCCGTATATAAGTAGATCTATGTGGTTCAAACCCATGTTGTTCAAGGGTCAATGGTTCTAATTTTCTCCCCCCCTTTTTTTTTGAGTTGGCTCCATGACCCTGAGACCAAGACCTGCGCTTAGATTAATAGTCAGACATTTAACTGACTAAACCATCCAGGTGCCTCTCCTTTTCCTTTTTGATCCACATTTTATTTTTTTTAATTAACATATAATGTATTATTTGTTTCAGGGATACAGGTCTGTGATTCATCAGTCTTACACAATTCACAGCACTCACCATAGCACATACCCTCCCCAGTGTCCATCACCCAGCCAGCCACTCCATCCCTCCAACCCTCCTCCCCTCCAGCAACCGTCTGTTTCCTGAGATTAAGAGTCTCTTATGGTTTATCCCCCTCTNACTCCATCCCTCCAACCTCCCTCCCCTCCAGCAACCGTCTGTTTCCTGAGATTAAGAGTCTCTTATGGTTTATCCCCCTCTCTGGTTTCATCTTCTTTCATTTTTCCCTCCCTTCCCCTATGAGCCTCTATCTTGTTTCTCAAATTCCTCATATCAGTGAAACCATATGATAATTATCTTTCTCTGACTGACTTATTTAGCTTAGCATAATACCCTCTAGTTCCATCCAAGTCAGTGCAAATGGCAAGATTTCATCTTTTTGATGGCTGCACAGTATTCCATTATATATATATACCACATTTCTTTATCCATTCATCTGTTGATGGCCATCTAGGTTCTTTCCATAGTTTGCCTATTGTGGACATTGCTGCTATAAACATTGGGGAGTACATGCCCCTTTGGATCACTACAATTGTATCTTTAAGGTAAGTACCCAGTAGTGTGATTGCTGGGTCATAGGATAGCTCTATTTTCAACTTTTTGAGGAATCTCCACACTGCCTTCCAGAGTGGAGACACCAGTTTGCAATTCCCACCAACAGTGTAGGAGGGTTCCCCTTTCTCCACATCCTTGCCAACATCTGCTGTTTCCTGACTTGTTAATTTTAGCCATTCTGACTGATATGAGGTGGTATTTCACTGTGGTTTTGATTTGTATTTCCCTGATGCCAAGTGATGGTGAGCACTTTCTCATGGGTCTGTTGGCCATTTGGATGTCTTCTTTGGAGAAATGTCTATTCATGTCTTCTGCCCATTTCTTGACTGGGTTATTTGTTCTTTGGGTGTTGAGTTTGAGAAGTTCTCTATAGATTTTGGATACAAGCCCTTTATCTGATATGTCATTTGCAAATATCTTCTCCCATTCTGTTGGCTGTCTTTTGGTTTTGTTGAATATTTTCTTTACTGTACAAAAGCTTTTTATCTTGATGAAGTCCCAATAGTTCATTTTTGCCCTTGCTTCCCTTGCCTTTGGTGATGTTTCTAGGAAGAAGTTCTGCAGCTGAGGTCAAAGAGGTTGCTGCCTGTGTTCTCCTCAAGGATTTTGATGTATTCCTGTCTCACATTGAGGTCGTTCATCCATTTTGAGTCTATTTTTGTGTGTGGTATATGGAATTGGTCCAGTTTCATTTTTCTGCATGTGGCTATCCAATTTTCCCTACACCATTTGTTGAAGAGACTGTCTTTTTTCCATTGGACATTCTTTCCTGCTTTGTCAAAGATTAGTTGAGCATAGAATTGAGGGTCCATTTCTGGACTCTCCTGTTCCACAGATTTATGTGTCCACTGATTATGTCCACTGATAATGGCACTGTTTTGTGCCAGTACCATACTGTCTTGATGATTACAGCTTTGTAATAGAGTTTGACATCAGAAATTGTGACGCTGCCAACTTTGGTTTTCTTTTTCAACATTCCTCTGGCTATTCGGGGTCTTTTCTAGTTCCATATACATTTTAGGATTATTTGTTCCATTTCTTTGAAAAAAGTTGATGGTATTTTGATAGGGATTGCAGTAAATGTGTAGACTGCTCGAGGAAGCATACACATTTTCACAATATTTGTTCTTCCAATCCAGGAGCATGGAACATTTTTCCATTTCTTTGTGTCTTCCTCAGTTTCTTTCATGAGTATCCTACAGTTTTCTGAGTACAGATTCTTTGCCTCTTTGGTTAGATTTATTCCTAAGTGTCTTACGGTTCTGGGTGCAATTGTAAATGGGATCAACTCCTCAATTTCTCTTTTATCTTGTTATTCGTGTATAGAAATGCAACTGATCTCTGCGCATTCATTTTACATCCTGACTTTACTGAATTCCTGTATGAGTTCTACCAGTTTTGGAGTGGAGTCTTCTGGGTTTTCCACATAAAGTATCATATCACCTGCAAAGAATGAGAGTTTGACTTCTTCGTTGCTGATTCGGATGCCTTTTCTTTTTCTTGTCTAATTGCTGAGGCTAAGAATTATAGTACTATGGGCGCCTGGGTGGCTCAGTGGGTTAGGGCCTCTGCTTTCGGCTCAGGTCATGATCTCAGGGTCCTGGGATCAAGGCCCGCGTCGGGCTCCCTGCCCAGTGGGGAGCCTGCTTCCCCCACCCCGCTCTGCCTGCCTCTCTGCCTCCTTGTGATCTCTCTTCCTCTGTGAAATAAATAAATAAAGTCTTAAAAAAAAAAAAAAGAATTATAGTACTATGTTAAATACCAGTGGTGACTGTGGACATCCCTGCCCTATTCCTGACCTTAGGGGAAAAATTCTCAGTTTTTCCCCCATTGAAAATGATATTTGCTGTGGGTTTTTCATAAATAGCTTTTTATGATATTGAGTTATGAACCCTCTATCCCTACACTGTGAAGAGTTTTGATCAAGAAAGGATACTGTACTTTGTCAAATTCTTTTTCAGCATCTATTATCACATGGTTCCTATTCTTTCTTTTATTAATGTATTGTAACACACTGATTGACATGCAGATACTGAACCAACTTTGCAGCTCAGGAATAAATCCCACTTGGTTGTGGTGAATAATCCTTTTAATATACTGTTGGAGCCTATCAGCTAGTATTTTGGTGAGAATTTCTGCATCCATGTCATCAGGGATATTGGTCTGTAGCTCTCCTTTTTGATGGGATCTTTGCCTGGTTTTGGGATCAAGGTAATTCTGGCCTCATAAAATGAGTTTGAAAATTTTCCTTCCATTTCTATTTTTTGGAACAGTTTCAGAATAGGTATTAATTCTTCTTTAAATGTTTGGTAGAATTCCCCTGGGAAGCCGTCTGGCCCTGGGCTCTTGTTTGTTGGGAGATTTTTTTTTTTTTAAAGATTTTATTTATTTGACAGAGAGAGACACAATGAGAGGGAATACAAGCAGGGGGAGTGGGAGAAGGAGAAGCAGGCTTCCCGCTGAGCAGGAAGCTCGATGTGGGGCTCAATCCCAGGAACCTAGGATCACGACCTGAGCCGAAGGTTGCCAGCAGATGTCCCTGTTGGGAGACTTTTTATTACTGCTTCAATCTCCTTACTGGTTACGGGTCTGTTCAGGTTTTCTATTTCTTCCTGGTTCAGTTTTTGTAGTTTATATCTCTCTAGGAATGCATCCACTTCTTCCAGATTGTCTAATTTGCTGGCATATAGTTGTTCATAATATGTTCTTATAACTGTTTGTATTTCTTTGGCGTTGGTGATCTCTCCTCTTTCATTCACGATTTTATTAATTTGAGTCCTTTCTCTTTTCTTTTGGATAAGTCTGGCTAGGGGTTTATCAATCTTATTAATTCTTTCAAAGAACCAGCTCCTAGTTTCGTTGATCTATTCTACTGTTCTTTTGGTCTCTAGTTCATTAATTTCTGCTCTGATCTTTATTATTTCTCTTCTCCTGCTGGATTTAAGCTTTCTTTACTCTTCTCTAGCTCCTTTAGGTGCAGGGTTAGGTTGTGTACTTGAGACCTTTCTTTTTTCTTGAGAAAGGCTTGTATTGCTATATACTTTCCTTTCAGGACCACCTTTGCTGCATCCCAAAGATTCTGAACAGTTGTGTTTTCATTTTCATGTTTTCATGAATTTTTTAAATTCTTCCTTAATTTCCTGACTGAACCATTCATTCTTTAGTAGGATGTTCTTTAGCCTCCATGTATTGGAGTTCTTTCCAACTTTTCTCTTGTGACTGAGTTCTAATTTCAAAGCATTGTGGTCTAAAAATATGCAGGGAATGATTGCAATCTTTTGTTACCAGCTGAGACCTGATTTGTGACCCAGGAAGTGGTCTATTCCGGAGAATGTTCCATCTGCACTAGAGAAGAATGTGTATTCTGTTGCTTTGGGATGGAATGTTCTGAATATATCCGTGATGTCCACCTGGTCCAGTGTGTCATTTAAAGCCTTTATTTCCTTGCTGATCTTTTACTCAGATGATCTGTCCATGTCAGTAAGGGGGGGTGTTAAAGTCCCCTATTATTATTGTATTATTGTCAGTGTGTTCCTTTGATTTTGTTAATTGGTTTATATAATTGGCTACTCCCATGTTAGGAGCATAAATATTCAAAATTGTTAGATATTCTTGTTGGACAGACCCTTTAAGTATGATATAGTGTCCTTCTTCATCTCTTATTATAGCCTTGGCTTAAAATCTAATTTGATATAAGGACCGCCAGCCCAGCTTTCCTTTGATGTCCATTAGCACAGTAAATTGTTTTCCACCCCCTCACTTTAAATCTGGAGGTGTCTTTGGGTGTAAAATGAGTTTCTTGCAGACAGCATATCAATGGGCTTGTTTTTTAATCCATTCTGATACCCTGTGTCTTTTGTTTGGGGCATGTAGCCCATTTACATTCAGGGTAACTACTGAAAGATATGAATTTAGTGCCTTTAGTGCTCCTGTATTGCCTGTAAGGTGACTGTTACTGTATATCATCTCTGTTCCTTTCTGGTCTGTTACTTTTAGGCTCTCTCTTTGCTTAGTGGACCTCTTTCAATATTTCCTGTAGGGCTGGTTTGGTGTTTACAAATTCTTTTAGTTTTTGTTTGTCCTGGAAGCTTTTTATTTCTCCATTTTCAATGACAGCCTAGCTGGAAATAGTATTCTTGGCTGCATATTTTTCTCATTTAGTGCTCTGAATATATCATGCCAGTCTTCTGGCCTGCCAGGTCTCTGTGGATAGGTCTGCTGCCAATCTAATATTTCTACTGTTGTAGGTTACAGACCTTTTGTCCCAAAATGCTTTCAGGATTTTCTCTTTGTCTCTGAGAGTTCTAAGTTTTACTATTAGATGACAGGTGTTGACCTACTTTTATTGATTCTGAGGGGGGTTCTCTGTGCCTCCTGTATTTTGATGCCTGTTTCCTTCCCTGGATTAGGGAATTTCTCTGCTATAACTTGCCCCAATATACCTTATGCCCCCCTCTCTTTCTTCTTCTTCTGGGATCCCAATTATTCTAATATTGTTTCATCTTATGGTATCACTTTCTCTCAAATTCTCCCCTCAGGATCCAGTAGTTGTTTATCTCTTTTTCTTGGCTTCTTTATTCTCCATCATTTGGTCTTCTATATCACTAATTCTCTCTTCTGCCTCATTTATCCTAGCAGTTAGAGCCTCCATTTTTTAATTGCACCTCATTAATAGCTTTTTTTATTTCAACTTGGTTAGATTTTAGTTCTTTTATTTCTCCAGAAAGGTATTCTCTAGTATCTTCTATGCTTTTTTGAAAGCATTTCTTTCAAATAGTATCAGCTAGTATCTTTATAATCGTCATTCTGAACTCTAGTTCTTACATCTTACTAATGTCCATATTGATTCGGACCCGAAAAGTCAGTACTCCCTCTTGTTCTTTTTTTGAGGTGAGTTTTTCCACTTGTCATTTTGTCCAAAGAAGAACAGATGAATGAGAGAACAAAATGCTAAAAGGGTAACAATGACCCCCAAAAAATATACACTAAACAAATCAGAAGAGACTTGAAACCAGAGGGAGAAGGGGAAAAAAAATATGATCAGGTTGGTGAATAGAACAGAGCCACACACTTGGTTTTGGGTGTATTTTGGTCTGTTAGAATAAACTGCCTCCCAAAATTTTAAAGGGAGAAAACATTTATAAACACACACACATATGGATACAGGTAAATATGATGAAGGGATGGAATATGACTGTAAAGATGGAAATTAAAATGATTTTAAAAAGGGAATTGGTAAGAAGTTGGCTGAACAAAGAAACAAAGAAAAAAATTTTAAAAAAAAAGGAGAGAATGTAATCAGGCTGGAGACTAGAACAAAGCCATATGCTAGATTTAGGGTACATTTTGGTCTGTTAGAAGAAACTGTATCTCAAAATTTTAAAGAAAGAAAAACTTATATAGATATAAAAGATAAGGTTAAATACAATGAAGCAATAGGACTATAAAAATGAAAATCAAAAAATATTTTTAAAAGGTATTGGTAAGATGGTTAAAATAGGAAAGAGCAAAAATATAAAAAGAAAAAGAAAAAAGTAACCAAAATTTTAAAAATTTAACTTTGAAGGCTAAAAAATCGTGGGAAAAGCCATGAATTCCATGTGCTGTATTCCCCTAGCGCTAGAGTTTTGCAGTTCTTACTGATGAGTAAACTTGGTCTTGGCTGGATGTTCTTGCTGATCTTTTGGGTGATGGGCCTGTTGCAGTGATTTGCAAATGTCTTTTTCCCAGGCGGAATTGTACTGCCTTTGCCAGGGGCCAGATTAAGTAATCTGCTCAGGTTTGCTCTTGGTAGCTTTTGTTCCCTGAAAGCTTTCTGCACAGCTTTGGAGGACAAGAATGAAAATGGTAGCCTTCCAATCTCCAGCCCTGGAGGAGCTGAGAGGTTAGGGAGGGCCACCCCTCTTCAGTAAGCCCTCAGAGAAAAGCAGTCAATCCCTCCTGTCTCCCTGGTCTCCGGCTGCACTCTGAGGTCACCCAGCCTATGACTGAGCATTTCTATCTCAGGCACACAGCCCCTTTTGGAGTCTCCAAACCCAGCAGATTCCTCCAGTATGTTCCCACACCGCTCCTCCCAGTAGAGAAAGGGGGGATCTCCCTGGATCTGCCACTTGTAGAGTCCCTGCTCCAAGTGTAGTGGCCCAACTTTGCCTCGGATCACAATTTATGGCAACCCTGAGCTGAGAGCCCACTTCTCGGCTCCATCTTTGCAGCCAGCTTCCCTGCACCAATACCAGGAGCTCTGCCACACTCAGACACCCCCAATCTTTCTGTGACCCCGAAAGTCCTGAGACCACACTGTCCCAGCGAGGGCTCAAACCCCCCCCCCCCCCCCCCNGAGCAAAATCCCTCCACGGAGCAGACTTCTAAAAGTTCTGATTTTGTGCTCTGCTGCTCTCTCACCTCCCAGAAGCCACCTGACAGGGGCTTCTTTCCCCCGTGGTCTATCTTCCCTTATATCACCTCAGATTCACTTCTTTGCACATCCTACCTTCAAAAAAGTGGTCGCTTCTCTGCTCATAGAATTGCTGCTATTCTCTTCGATCTCCTGTTGAGTTTGTAGGTGTTCAGAATGGTTTGATAACTATCGAACTGAATTCCTGGGACCAGACAAAATTTAAGTCTCCTACTCCTCCACCATCTCACTCCTCCCTTCCACTTCTTATTTATAAGTGTAAATTTTGGTTTCCAAATATTTGCAGATTTCCCACACGCTTTTCTGTTAATAATTTCCACTTTCACTCTATTGTGGTCAAAAAATATACGTTGTATGACTTGAAGCCTTTTAAATGTATTAACATTTGTTTTATGGCCCAGATTGTGGTCTATCTTGATAAATGTTCCATGAACACTTCAGGAGAAAATGTATTCTTCTGTGTTGGGTGGATTGCTCTTTCAATGTGTTCTTTCAAGTTAAGTCAGGTTAATTGACAGCACTGTTTAAGTCTACCATATACTCACTGGTTTTCTATTTGCTTGTTCTATCGTTTATTGAGAGACAAGTATTAAAATCTCCAACCATAATTGTGAATTCACCTATTTCCCCCATAAAGTTCCCAATTTTTGCTTCACACTTTGATGCTGTTTTTGCAGACATAAATGTTTAGAAATACTATATCTCCTTGATTAACTTAATCCTTTAATCATTACAAAATAACCCTCTTTATCTCTAGTAACAGGTTTTGCATTGAAATCTACTTTAGTTGATATTAATATAGCCATTCCACCTTTCTTGTGTTGTTAGCCTGGAATATCTTTTTCTATCCTTTTAAGTGTTTTATGTCTCCATATTTAAAGTGCATTTCTTATAGGTAGCACACAGCTAAGTCTTGCTTTTTCATCCAATCTCACAATCTCTGCCTTATAATTGGGGTGCTTAAATATTTACATTTAATGCCCTGATAGGGTTAGGTGTAAGTCTATCATCCTGATGTTTATTTTTTCAGTCTCATCTAATCTTTGCTTCTTTTTTACCCTTTTTCTACCTTGTTTATATTGAGAATTTTTTTTTAATTTCATGTTATTTCATCTATTGGCTTTTTAGCTATAATCCTTTGTTATTATAGTGGTTGCTTTAGGGTTTATTGCTTGCTAGAAATGTAAGCTTTGTAATGGAGGGAACTGGTATATTTTGGTCTTTGTTGTATCCCTAGTGTTTAGACAGTGCCTAGCACATGGAAGGCATTCAATAAATATTTGATCAATAAATGGCCAAATGGAAAAGCCAAATTGTAGGTTATGAGGAATAAGATTAGAAAGTAACAAAAAGAATAAAGATTAGAACTAGAAACTAAGATTAGAATAAAGATTAGAAGCAAAAAGGAGTAAGATTAGAAACTACCAAAAAGAAAGCATATTAAAGCTCATCTACTCAACAATATCCAGTTAGATGTGATTACTGAAAATGGAACACAAAAACTCTAGACAGCATATGACAATATATGAGATATAAAAGTAAATCATATTTACAAGTTCTGTACAAAAATATTAGGCAGTACTAAAACTGAACGAAACACTGCATAGTATCAATGCCAATAATATAACCATATTTAGCCTATTTCCAAATCATAAAAAGAACCAAGTAATCAAGTGAAACAAAGTAAGCTAAATGCAAATTTGGTTTGCTAATGAAAAAGGTATAAAAAGGGATATTATAAAAACATAAATAATTATCCCCTATACACTCCCACATGTAATCTAAAGCATGGTCACTATAGTTAATAATACTGTACTGACTATTTGAAAGTTGTGAGGAGAATAGATTTTAAAAATTCTCATCACAAGAAGAAAAAAAATTTTTCTAAGTATGTATGGTGACGGATGTTAACTAGCCTTATTATGGTGATCATTTTACAATATATATAAATATCAAATCATGTTGTACACCTGATATTATTGTTATATATCAATTATATCTCAGTAAAGAAAAAATTTTAATATCCTCTTTAAAAAATGAGTTTTTTTAATACTAAAATGGTAGCCAACATTATATTGCTAATACTCACTAAAAATTAATAACAAGCCTTCTTAAACTAAGCAATACATTCAGTTCTTGCTCAGAACTGAGTTTAGAGCAACATATTATGTTTAAAGATATTAAGACTATCTGCTAGAGCTACCATGCTCTATTAAATTTTCTATGGTAAATGAGAGACACAGAAACAGTTCTACTCTGTTCACTTCTTAAACCTCTCAAATCATCTGGGTTTTATTGGTCTAACTGAACAATTTTGTCCTTGACAGGTAGGGTGGATTTCATGATGAATCTTAGCACCATAAGTAAAGTGCAATTCTGAAAAATCACTACAATAAGAGAAATATATTTACATATATCTAAGCAATGAATTAAATACAACCCAGGATGGTAGAATGTATATAGACAGAAAAGAATACTATAACCTCATCAAAGATTATTGGTGAAAACTCTACAATAAATCAAACTAAAGATCTTTCTCTTCCTTTTGATTAGGTATTACCTGAGAGATTTCCTGTTGATAAACTGTAAAATGTTCCTTGCTGATCTGTGGGAGGTAGAATGAAGGTATGACTTCAGTGTCCACAAAGTCCAATCCCCATGTTTTTGTGAAGAAGTCAGATTCTCTTTTTGCTAATCTAGGATCATTTAATGCTGCTGGGAGGTTTACTTTGGAATGATATATAGTCCATCTATGTTGATCTGTAACGAGAGATGGGGCAACACATAAACTATTTAAAACACCTGCAAAAAGTAAACAAAAGAATTCGGTAATAAACTAAGTTCATTTGAAACTACATCCTAGAAAAATTAAAATGCTTAGTTTCTATACTATACAAAGAGTAGAAACTCTTCTGTGACAAGTGTTTTAATGAAAATCAATCTAATTAATAACCTCCGGTTTTCAGCATCAATTGCCAAGGGAAGGAAAAACATGTAAAATAAAGAATAGGTAAAATTTGAGTTATAGTTGCAGGGTGGGGTGGATGGTAAAGGAAGTATTTCATTAATTCCTTTCCTTAATGTACAATTTCTCTTTCCTTTTTCAACATCAAAATTCTTCTTCCTTTCTATTGTGTATCTTCTATCCTTTAATACTCCAGATTTTTCACAGATACCCTTTTTTCTATTGTATTAAGGCAGACACACCGGGTTCTAAGACACTTTGTTTGGCTTACAGATGAAAGAAATGCTGCTGTGGCATTAACCATAGAGAAAATAAAAATATATAGTCAATTCTTGTTATTCATGGTAGTTTCGTTCTATAAAGTCACTGTAACGATTAGCAAATACTGAACCATTATGCTCCTAGGGGAAATACAGGGCTAGGTACCTTCAAGTCCCTGGTCACAACATTTTCATCAATTGACCAATACATAATCTTATTTTGTGTGTATTTCTGTTTGAAGACAACTTATTTAATATATATTGTTCATTCATTAACACTGAACTCATGGCTCACACCAATATAACTCATAACTAAATGAATTTTCTTCATAAGGCACATACATTGCAGTCTTTTGGTACTTAGAAACACTAGAAAGCCCTTCAGCACTACATTTGGGAGATATTTTAAACAGCAAAATCTCCAATAAGAATCTCAAAAATGTAAAAAATGTGGCACTAAATAGACCGCAGAAAGGACACTTGTTTAGAGCATGAGAGCTAAAACAAGAAGGCAGAGTGTTTGTTATCTTGTTCAACCTTTGCTAGGGACATGTGCATCAGGCAATTCAAATTTTTCATTCCTCTGCATATGGCTACAAATGACCACAAAAGTATCAGAAGTATAGATTTTGGAGTTACAAATAAGTTTTAGGGATTAGGCAAATTTGCAAACATGGAATTCACAAATAATGAGGCTTCACTATACTGCATCTAACTAAAAAGCTTTAATCTGTAGCTTCATTTTCATAACTTTTTTTTTTCAATTTAGCAAGTAACTTCATCTATGGAAATGCATGAAAAGAACTGCATTCCAATTTCTCAATCAACTTACTTCCAAATTACCTCTTTAACACTGTAAAACATACTCTTTCAGGTACAGGTGACCCCTGAACAAAAGGATTAAGGATACAGACCACACCCTCCCAATGAAGTAAAAAATCCACATATAACTTCAACTCTCCCCAAATGTTACTGATAGCCTACTGTCGACTAGAAGCCCTTCCAATAACATAAATAGTCAAATAACACATATTCTGTATGTTATATATATTACATAATGCATTCTTACAAGAAAGTAAGCTAGAGGAAAGAAAATGTTACTAAGAAACCCATAAGGAAGAGAAAATACACTTATAGTACTGTATTTATCAAAAATACAAAAACAAAAACAAAAAGCTGCATATAAGTGGACCCATGCAGTTCAAACCCATGTTGTTCGAGGGTCAAATATATAAGGAATCTGACTACTCATTTAAAGAATAATACAAATCCTCAGCAAAAATCCTCAACAACAACAAAAAAGGCATTACCTGTGGGTTCCTTGGGGCATACATCTGGCAGTGACTGCACAGGTCGAATGCGTTTTGTTGGATCTACCTCTTTTTTAAAGAAAACATCACTGCTGCTTCCTTGAGGCACTGGTGAAGAACTGTGGCTTGAAGCCATTGCATAAAATCACCACTCAACTGAAAACAAGTAACAAACAGTAATTAAGACACTTAACACAAATCAAAATTCATCTATAAGTATTATGTATACCTCAAATTTTCTTTGAAAAAGACACCTTATCCAAAATCTCTCAAGGAATAGGTACACAATTTGAATACTCATTAACTGTAAGAGTCACTCATAATATTTAGTTCACTAAAAAAGTTGTATGTCCATGTTTGAAAAGTATTCTCTCCAAAGTGAAATATCCTTAGTCTTTTATCCAAAGTGGAAATAGATACCAAAGCTGTAACCAATATAATTAAAGTTGAAAACATCCCTTCATTCAACAAGTACACAGTAATTATGCATTATAGGAAAATGGGTAAGTGAATGGGTTTTTGAAGTCTGACTGGGTTCTTCACTTATAAACAGCAGTATAATCTTAAGGAAATTTACTTAACCTTTGTGTGCCTTACCTCATCTGTAAAAATGGAGAAGAGATCCCATTTCATAAACATTTTGTAAGATTAAAAGGAATGGATATATGTGAAGCACTTAAAACAATGCTCATCTCAAAGTTAGTGTTCATAAATGTTATTATGATTATTATTTCTATGTGGACTGTCACTATATTAAATGGTTATAAAAGAAGTATGATTCTTCAAGGTGCCTACAATTATATTAAGTAATCAAAACACTAAGGAAAAAAAATTTAAACCTATGTCTACATTTTTTACTAAGTCCTAAAAGAATCTGTGGGGCAAAACAACATAATATAGGCTACAGCGTCAGGTAAAACTTTACAAATGAAGCAGTACAAAACCTGGATACTTAAGAACATGTATTATTTTATTATTGGAGGATAGACAATATTATACTGCAGAGTGTATCTATCAAATAGCAGGTATTCAATAAACATTTTTCAATGAAGAAGTAAATAAATAAACAGAAGTTTATAGCTGAAAGGGAACTTAGATATCACCTAGTCTAAATGCAAGGCCCTGATAGACTAAGTAGCTTACAAAGATACATGTGTTTTAACAAGTGGGGGGGGGCGGTCTAGTAAAGAAATCTGGTGAAAACCGTAAGAGTAAGAAAGAGCAGAGACATAAGGCTAAGAATGGTGACAAAAAGTTCATCTACTCTGTCCTCTAGTTTAGCAGAAAGCTAAAACTTACATTTCCCAGACTTCTTTGAATATCTGTCACAGTCCTCCTAATGCAAAGGAAACACATCCAATTACACCACTCACTGAGACCATAAGAAACAAGCTGTTAAGAAAATGCACAAAGATAAATAACTTCCTCAAGGTCCCTGAACAGGCAGCAAACAATACCATACAAAAAGGTTAAGGGACGTGGATAATCATAAGACGATGTGGAAACTGACATGGTTAAGAGTAAAATGTTTGCATTGGGAAGTACTGACAAGTCATCTTTTATTTACATACACACACACACATACACACACACACACACACACACACACACACACACACACACAGAGTATGGCCAGACAAGTTACTCAGGACCTTGGTTTTGCAAGGCATCACTGGCCTGCTGCATTTACATCCATTCACATTACATGTATGGTTGTTTCTGTATAAAAGCATCATGTATTTGAAAGAGAAAAAGTATCTAAAGGATAGGAAATATTGTATAATACATAATCCTGTATATTAAATGTTTAGTAAGGAAAATTATACATTTAATATTAAGTCTATTTAACTTTTTTATTAATTTCATCAAATAAAATGGCTAAACTAAAAACATTTTGACATTTTAAAGAGAGAAGCTACAAATATTTGGAAAATCTACTTATGTTGAATGCCCATTGCTTGCTGTTAGATAAATTAAATACTGATTTCAATAATAATACACTACTATTTCAATTTATTCTATTTACCATCATGTTGTTTTAACAGCAAGAAGAAATCCTAAGTGCCATCTTAGAAAGCCAAAAATACATGAGGAGATGGGGACTTACAGAAAAACATTTCTAGACTCCTATAAATTCCTTCAGGATTGGGGGGGAGGGGGGAAAGTCACTTATTTATTCCTTAAAGAATCTGAATTGGGAAACATATGCAGATTTTCTGTTTTTTCCTATACCTCTCCTAATTCTTATGAAAAGACGGAAAATCTCTAGCTATAAAGAGATTATGTAAAATTAGAGACTCCCTATATAGGTGAGTCCCAATTTCAAACCATTTGACTCCATTTCCTTCAACCATCTTAAATTTATTAAGATTTTCCCACAGTAAGAACCAAACTTCATATTAATGACCACATAAGTACGGTGCAGATACTTAGTATGTGCAATCATTGGTAATAAAACGTTATGGATTTATTCATAAGGCATGGATGCATAAACAAATACAGCAAATCCCCATGGCCTCTAAACCAAACAATTTCGGCAAAAAAAAAAAAAAATCTTTCATTTAAAAGCTAAAGAACAGAAATGATGAAACATCCTAGCAAGAAAGTTCCAGCCTATCAAGTTTGTCTACCCAGGAAAAAAAAAAAAATTAGCAAACAAAACAAAGCAAAAAAACACAGAATAAGAGAAAAGGAAAGCTCTAAGCACTAAAAGCAGGTAACCTCTAATTTTTAATACTTCCACTTGTAACTACATCTAGAAACAAATTTGTCATGTAATCAGTAGTTACCTACAATGAGAATCTATAAATCACTCTACCATTCTTCACATGATAATCTTTTCATAATTATAACAATACCATACTCAACTATTATCTTCTCTTGAAGCCTTCTTTGGTTTCTCACACTTAGTCACCGTTTATGCATTTTTTTAAAAGATTTTATTTATGAGAGAGAGAGAAGGAAAGAGAGCACACACACCAGCACAAGCTGGGGGTCAGAGGGATGGGTAGAGGGAGAGGGAGAAGCAGACTACCCACTGAGCAGGGACCCCAATGACATGGGGCTCAATCCCAGACCCTGGGATCATGACCTGAGCCGAAGGCAAACACTTAACCAACTGAGCCACCCAGGCGCCCCTATGTATTCTTATTTTGCAATAATCACACTGAAATTTTGATCTTTATATAGGTCTTCTCTATTAGACTATGAACTCCCTGATGTTTCCATTTTCCTGTGTAATCTATGTGCCTAATGCAGTTCCTGGCACACAGATAGTATATAATAAATACTTTAAAGATGAATGAAATGAGTGATATGTAAAACATCAGAAGAGAGATGTTAGACAGCTACCAATAATCCTTAAGTGAATAGACAGAGTGTGCATGGGTATAGGGTGATAAGGAAAGAAAGAAACACATTCATTATAGAAGAATTTGCAAGGATGAGTAAAATCAGAAACATGTGACTGTCTTTCCTGTAGCTCAAAGTACCTTTTACATTAAAAGTTAGGTTAAAGCTTCTACTAAAAGTTCCTAAAACAGTGTCATCCCAGAAGCAAAGAGCATACTAAGTGCTCATACTTTGGTTTCTAAACATAAGGATCCCCTGCTTTCTGAAAGTGCATAACACCACTTTGCTTTTATTAAAGACCTATATTAGCACCTGTTTTCATTAACCAAAAGAAATACGAAGAAATCTGAAGAATCTGTGCTTTACCTCAATTTATTCTACACAACCATTATTAATACGTGTCCTAAGATACTGGAAAAGCCTAAAACATTTTTCCACATAAAATAATGGCAATGGTTTCTTCACTTCACACCATTTTAGCTTTACAAAAGACTTCTTAGGAATGCTCTACTTTCAGGGAATAAGTGAAAACTATACCATTCTTCACAAAGAAACCATGGTTCATTGAAAAATATCTGAATCCAAAGCTGGAGCCCTGGGAACTCCTGTGTTAGAAAGCAAGTAAATGCTCACAGACCAGAAGGATTTGTAAAAAAGGACAAAGGATCAAGTTAAAGGGGCTCTAACTGGCCACATGGGGGACAATTTGAGGACTCAAAAAAAAAAAAGAAAGAAAGAAAGAAACCTATTTCAGTGTAATCTACTACATAAATAAAAATTAGTGAATACAGAGTGACACATAGGGGAAGAGAAAGAGATGAGGAAAAGGGGGTGGAATAGGATTAAGAAAGAAATCTCTTCTGTACAGAAGAAAGCCAGTAATAAATGTAGAAGGAATGACTGAATTAGAAAAATCACCATTTTGTAACCCCAAGGTAAAAATCAATTCAGGCAAAAATCATTGATGTATGCTAAAGTTTTTAGGTTGATCAGAAAGAGAAAACTCACCTAGTGCCTACCTGTTAACCCCACAGATTACTTAGCAATGCAAAGGGGGAAATATGCAAATATATCTTTAAAATCTGGTTGTCACTACCCTAACTAAGTCATCAAACTTGGTATCATTGATAACAGTATGACAACTTAATATTATGTGATTCATGAAATGATGATATAAAATAAACATCATCACCTATGAAGCATTCTCACCAAAAATGCTTAACTCAACCTAATTAAGCCTCTAGACCAGGGTTAAGTTTTTTGTCCTGTGGATTCCTTGGCAATCTGGTGAAGTCTTCGGACCCTTTCCTAGGATAATGTTTATAATGCATAAAATACATTAGAGATTACAATGGACAACTATACTGAGATAAACTTTTTAAAATGCAACATAGTAACTTTTTCGCTTCTCAACGAATACAAATCTATCGTAATTTCTAAGCAATAAATGAGCATAAATATTTCAAGGTACCTGCAACAAATTAATGTGACATGAAAATATTTGAAGTTTCTACTGGTGAGTAAGTTATAGGCTAATAACCCTGTGAAGGATTACCTACATTCATAAGTAAAGGAAATGCTAAAATCCAATTAAAGCAGGGTTTCTCCACTATGGCATCACTGACATTTTGAGCTGAATAATTCTTTGCTATTGGGTGTTCTCCCCCTACACATTGTAGGACCTTCAGATGTATCCCTGAGTTCTATCCACTTGATGTCAACAGCACCCTCCCCCCCTGCCCCCCACAAATAGTTATGACGACCAAAAATGTGTCCAAAGTCAAACATGCTGGGATGGAGGAAAAGAGGGGAGAGGATAAAATCACCCCAGGGGAGAACCACGGAATTAAAATAAAGATGAGCGTCTAAAAAATGAACATATGGACTGATTAAAGGTGCTAGTATCAATTCTTAAAAAAAGTATTAATGTAGGTTCATTTCTTTTTTCCTTAGATAAAAGAAAAAAATAATCCTTAAGCTGGGTGAAACCTTAAAAAGGACTTTGGACTTTATCTACAAAACTGTTAAGTCATTATAGACTTCACTCCATCACTCTAGGAGAGTATCAGTTCGGAGGGCCAAGTACAGAACCTAAGAGGACGTGGCTCAGTCAGTTAAGCACCTCACCCTTGATTTTGGCAGGAGGGTCAGGCTCTGCTTCTCTCCTTCTCCCTCTGCCCCATCACTACCACCACTACCACCATCGTGCGCATGAGCCTCTGCATTTTCTTTCTCTCTCTCTCTCTCTAAAATAAATAAATCCTTAAAAAGGAGGGGCAGAGCACCTGGATGGCTCAGTTAGTTAGGTGTCTGACTGTAGATTTTGGCAGGAGTCATGGTCTCAGGGTTGTGGGATCAAGCCCCGTGCTGGGATCCATGGATGGAGTCTGATTAGGATCCTCTCTCTCCCTTTGCCTCTGCCTCCCCCTCTGCTCATGTTCTCTCTCTCTAAAAATGAGTATGATGAGAAAGAAAAGAAAAGAAAAGAAAGAGGGAGGGAGGGAGGGAGGAAGGAAGGAAGAAAAAAAGCTTGTGATAAAGAAGGAACATCCAAGAAGGTGAGAGAAATACCAATTCAGAATTCACAAATTAAAGGGGGGGGAGGGGACCAACACTTAGATTTGGCAATTAGGCAGTGACCAGTCACATCAGAAACAATGTGAAGTCCAAGAGTGGGGGTGGATGCCAAACTGAAAAAGTTGGGAGTGGAACCCATAATTATACGGTCAACTAATCTTTGACAAAGCAGGAAAGAATGTCCAATGGAAAAAAAGGCAGTCTCTTTAAAAAACAGTGTTGGAAAAAGGGAACAGCAACCTGAAGAAGAATGAAACTAAACCACTTTCTTACACTGTACACAAATAAATTCAAAATCCAAGACCTTAATGTGAGATAGGAACCCATCAAAATCCTAGAGAAGAACACAGGCAGCAACCTCTGTGACCTCAGCCACAGCAATTTCTTGCTAGACACGTCTTTAAAGGCCAGGGAAACAGGAGCGCCTGGGTGGCTTGGGTGGTTAGGCGTCTGCTTTCAGCCGAGGTCATGATCCCAGGGTCCTGGGATTGAGCCCCAGATTGGGCTCCCTGCTTGGAGGGAAGCCTGCTTCTCCCTCTCCCGCTCCCCCTGCTTGTGTTCCCTCTGTTGATGTCTCTTTCTCTGTCAAGTAAATAAATAAAATCTTAAATAAATAAATAAATAAATAAATGCCAGGGAAACAAAAGCAAAAATGAATGCTTGAGACTTCATCAAGATAAAAACTTTCTGCACAGCAAAGGAAACAGTCAACAAAACTAAAAGTCAACCTAATGAATGGGAGAAGATATCTGCAAATGACATATCAGAAAAAGCGCTAGAACCCAAACTCTATAAAGAACTTATCAAACTCAACACCCTCAAAATAAAGAATCCAGTTAAGAAATGGGCAGAAGACATAAAGAGACACTTCTTCAAAGAACACATACAAACGGCTAAGAAAAACATAAAAAAATGCTCAACATCACATGGCTTCAGGGAAATACAAATCAAAACCACAATGAGATACCACCTCACACTCCTCAGAATGACTAAAAATAGTAGATGTTGGCAAGGATGTGGAGAAAGGGGAACCTTCTTACACTGTTGGTGGGAATGCCAACTGTTATAGCCACTCTGGAAAACAATATAGAGGGTCTTCAAAAAGTTAAAAATAGAACTACCCTACAACCCAGCAATTGCACTACAAGGTATTTATCCAAAGGATACACAAATAGTGATTTGAAGGGGCACATGCACCCCAGTGTTTATAGTAGCAATGTCCACAATAGCCAAAACACGGGAGGAGCCCAAGTGTCCATCAACAAATGAATGGATAAAGAAGATGTCGTGTGTGTGTAGTGTGTGTGTGTATACATACACACACATATGTGTACACACACACTACACACACACACACACACACACACACACACACAAACGGAACATTACTAAGCCATCAAAAAGAATGAAATCTTGCCATTTGCAACGTGGACAGAACTAGAGGGTATTATGTTAAGCAAAATAAGTCAAAGAAAATACCATATGATTTCACACATACGTAGAATTTAAGAAACAAAACAGATGAACAAATGTGAAGGGAAGGATAACTAAAATAAGATAAAGAAAGAGAGGGAAAGGAGGAGGAGCAAGATGGCGGAGAAGTAGGAGACCGATTATCATCAGGTCCCAGAAATTCATCCAGATAGTTATCAAACCATTCCGAAAACTTACAAATTCAACAGGAGATCGAAGAGAAGAAGAGTAGCAATTCTAGGAACAGAAAATCAACCACTTTCCGGAAGGTAGGACGTGAGGAGAAGAGAATTTGAAGCGACAGGAAGATAGACCCCGGGGGGAGGGGCCGGCTCCTGGCAAGTGAGAGAACAACGGAGCACAAAATTGGAACTTTTAGAAGTCTGCTCCACTGAGGGACATCGCCCCAGAGGCTAAGCTGGGGGTGAAGCCCTCATGGGGACAGTATGGACTCAGGACCCACGGGGACACAAAAAGACCAGGGGTGTCTGAGAGCGACAGAGTTCCCAGGTATCAGAGAGGAGAAGCTGACTGAAGAGATGGAGCCAAGCTGAGAAGGTGTTTCTCAGCTCAGTGTTACCTTAGGCCGTAATCCAAAGTACAGTCAGGCCACTGCTCTTTGAACAGGGACCCACAAGTGGCAGATCCGGAGAGACCCCCTCCTTCCTCCTCTGGGAGGAATGGCATGGGAGCATGCTGCAGGAATCTGCTGGGTTTGGAGATTCTAAAAGGGGCCGTGTGCCAGAGATACAAACACTCAGTCACAGGCCGGGTGAGCTCGGAGTGCGGCCGGAGACCAGGGAGACAGGAGGGACTGACTGCTTTTCTCTGAGGATGCACTGACGAGTGAGGTCCTGAGCTCTCAGTTCCTACGGGTCGGAGATTAGGAGGCTGCCATTTTCATTCCAGTCCTCCAAAGCTGTACAGAAAGCATTCAGGGAACAAAAGCTCCCAAGAGCAAACCAGAGCTGATTACTCAGCCTGGCCCCTGGCGAGTACAGGCCAATTCCACCTCCGGCAAAGACACTTGAGAATCACAGCAACAGGCCCCTCCCCCAGAAGATCAGCAAGAACATCCAGCCAAGGCCAAGTTCACCGATCACTGAGAATTGTGGAACTTCAGAGCTAGGGGAAAGCAACACAAAGAATTCATGGCTTCTTCCCCATGATCCTTTAGTCATTCAAAGTTAAATTCTTTGAATTTTATTTTTTTTCTTACACTTTTCTTTTAAATTTTTCCCTCTTTCCTATTTTAATGTTTTTTAACTATTATATCTTATCAACACTTTTAAATCATTTTTAATTTTCATTGTTATGGTCATATTTTATCCCTTCATTGTATTTAATCTTATTTTTCTGTATACATAGAGGGTCTGTTCAATTCACCAGTCTAATAGATATAGAGATAGAGTCAGAGATAGATATAGAAACAGAAATAGATGATACAGATATAGATACAGGATTTCTTTTATTTTATTTTTTGTTTGGTTTTTTTTTTTTTTTTTTTTTTTTTTTTTTTTTTTT